>ML785533.1:493992-509907 GCA_009831015.1 Picea engelmannii | reverse complement strand
GATATATATATATATATATATATATATATATATATATATATATATATATAAACCTTCACGGGACAGTATGTCCAATTGAGTCAATGCATCATTCTAAAAGTGACACGTCATACCAGCCTTAACAATGCCAACACTAATTGGGACCAAGTGTATCTTATTCCCTGTTAACTCATGCACACCAAACAACTACCTAATAAGGCTATAGTTGGGCTAGGTTGAGAGACCTCCCTCGACATTTTGAACCATTGGTATGTAGAAAGTGGCATACACCTTGTGTAGGATAGTATGTCCCACTAATCCAACATATCACTCTAAAAGTGATGTGCAATACCAGCCATAACATTGCCACCCCCAATTAAGGCCAAGTGTCGCTTATTCCTCATTAACTCACGTACATCGAACCACTACCTAGTAAGGACGCAATCGAGCTTGATCAAGAGACCTCCCTCGATGTTTTGAACCATTGATCTATAGAAAGTGCTCTACACCATGCATGGGATAGTATGCCCAACTAAGCCAATGCATGACTCAAAAAGTAACACGCGAAACCAGTGTTAACATTGCCACCCCAATCAGGTCCAAGTGCCACTTAATGCTTGATAACTCATTGTCACACCAAACCACTTCCTATTAAAGCCACAACCAAGCTTGGTTGAGAGACCTCCCCCAATGTTTTGAACCATTGATATATAGAAAGTGTTATGCACCTTGTGAAGGGCATATTCTACTGAGCCAATGCATCACTCTAAAAGTGACATGCTAGACCAGCGTTAACACTACCACCCCCAATCAGGGAAAAGTGTCATTTAGTTCTCGCTAACTCACACACAATTAACAACTCCCTAGTAAGGCTGCAATCGATCGTAGTCAAGAGACCTCTTTTGATGTTTTGTACTATTGATTTGTAGAGAGTGTTTGATACCTTGCATGGGATAGTATGTCCAATTGAGACAATAAATCACTCAAAAAGTCACACATAATATCAGCCTTAACATTGCCACTCCTAATCAAGGCCAAGTATCACAAATTACGTGTTAAATCGCATACACCAAACCACTACCTAATAAGGTCACAACTGGGCTTGGTCAAGTGATCTCCCCATATGTTTTGAATCATTGATCTATGGAAATCATTCTAGGCCTTGTGTGGGATAGTATGTCCAATTGAGCCAATGCATCACTCTAAAAGTGATGTGCCAGACCAGACTTAACACCACCACCCCTAATCAATGCCAAGATCCACTTATTCCTTTCTAACTCACACACATCGAACAACTATATGATAAGGTCACAACCGGATTGGTTGAGAGACCTGCCTTGATGTTTCGAACATTTGATCTATAGAAGTGATTTATGCCTTGCGTGGGACAATGTTTCCAACCAAGTCAATACATCCCTTTAAAAGTGACGCATTAGACAAAACTTAACACTACTATCACTAATCAGGGAAAGTGCCACTTATTACCTATCAACTCACACACTAAACAACTTCCCAATAAGGCCACAGTCGGGCTTGGTTAAAAGAATTCCCCTGGTGTTTTGAATATTTAATTTGTCGAAATTGTTCTACACCTTGAGCATGATAGTATGCCTAATTGAGCCAATGCATCACTCTAAAAGTGGTGCATTGGATTAGCCTTAACACTGCCAACCCAAATTGGGGCCAAGTGTCGTTTATTCCCTGTTATCTCACACACACGGAACAACTACCTTGAAAGGTCACAGTTGGGTTCGGTTGAGAGACCTCCCTTTGTTTTTTGAATCATTGATTCGTATAAAGTGTTCTATGCCTTACATAACACAATATGTCTAATTGATCCAACACATCACTCTAAAAGTGAAATGCCAAACTAGCCCTAAAACTTCCACCCCCAAGCGGGAACAAGTGTTGTTTATTTCCCGTTAACTCATACATTGAACCACTACCTAGTAAGGCCACAGTTGGGATTAATCGAGACACCTATAGTGTTTTCAACATTGATCTATAAAAAGTGTTTTTCTCCTTGTGTGGGATAGTATGTCCAATTAAGCCAACACATCACTCTAAAAGTGACACACCATACCAGTGTTAACACTACAACCCCCAATTGAGGCCAAGTGTCACTTATTTTCTGTTAAATCATAGACACCGAACAATGGCCTAGTAAGGCCATGGTAGGGCTTGGTCAAGATACTTCCCTTGATGTTTTGAATTGTTGGCCTATAGAAATTGTTCTATCACCTTGTGTAGGATAGTATGTCCAACTGATCCAACACATCACCCTAAAATTGGTGTGCGAACCAGCCTTAGTAGTGCCACCCCCAATCGGGGCCAAGTTCTAGTGTTGGTTGTTAAATCAAAAACACCGAAAAACTTCCTAGTAACATCGTAGTAAGGATTTTTCAAAATACCTGCCCCAATGTTTTGAACCATTGATCTACAGAGAGTGTTATATGCCTTGTGTGGGACGATATGTACAACTAAGCCAACGCATCACTCTTAAAGTGACATGTCATTCCATCGTTAGCACAACCACCACCAATTTGGGTCAGTGTTGCTTATTGATTGTTAACTCACACAGACTGAACAATGATCTAATAAGATTTTAGTTAGGCTTAGTCAAGATACCTCCTATAGTGTTTTGAACCATTGATTTGTAGAAAGTGCTCTACACCTTGCACTAGACATTATGTCCAATTGAGCCAATGCATCACTCTAAAAGTGATGCGCCAAACCAACATTGACACTGCAACCTCCAGTCAAGGCCAAGTGTCGCTTATTTTTTGTTAACTCACATACATTGCACAATTGCCTTGTAAGACCATAGTTGGGCTTGGTCGAAAGACCTTCCCAACTATTTTGAACCGTTGATTTCTGGAAAAAAATTTACACCTTACACAGGATAGTATGTCTATATAAGTGAACACAACACCCTAAAAGTGATACATTAGGATAGTATTCACACTACCACCCCCAATCGAGGCAAAGTGTTTCTTATTTCCTATTAACTCACACACCAAACAACTGCCAAAAAAGGTCTTTCTTAAGAGACCTCTCTGGTGTTTTGAACCATTAATCTATATAAAGTGTTCTAAACCTTACATGAGACAATATGTCCAAAGGATCCAAACACATTACTCTAAAATTGATGTGATAGGCCATAGCCTTAACACTGCCACCCCCAATTTGGGCCAAGTGCCACTTATTGCTTGTTAACTCACACACTTCAAACCATTGCTTAGTAAAGTTGCAGTGGGGCTTGGTTGAGAGACCTCCCCTAGTGTTTTGAATCCTTGATTTGTAGAAAGTGTTCTACACCTTATGTGGGATAGCATGGCCAACTAAGCCAAAACATCACTTTAAAAGTGACATGCTAAACTAGCCTTAACACTACCATCCACATTGAAGGCTAGGTGCCACTTATTGCTTGTTAACTCACACACAAAGAAAAACTACCTAGTAATGTCACAACCAGGCCTGGTCGAGAGATCTCCCCTAATTTATGAACCATTATTTGTAAAATGTGTTATATTCCTTGCACACCACAATAAGTCCAATTGAGTCAACACATCACTCTAAAAGTGACATGCTAGACTAGCCTTAACACTACCAATATTTGTTAGCTTTCAAGCATTTTAACAAAGATTAACATTTTTCGTGGCAAGAGTTTCTTGTGTTTTAATTATCACAAGGCCTGTTTGTTGTAGACAATCATGCCCACTCTTGCTTGTTCCCTCCCTACATGGGAGAGCCATGACTTGTGTAGTGGGCTCGCTTTTCTTTTCTTGCATGGGTTGTTCCATCGGGATTATAATAGCAAGGGAAAATTCCTTGAGGGGCCCCTCTTTTGTTTTTCACGGCATTTCAATTGCCAAATTTTATTAGAAGGAAGTGTTATTTTTTCTCACTACATGGGAGAAGAAGGACAACCCCTCTCCTTAAGGTTTGAATCATCATTCCTTTGAAGACGAAATGAAAAATAGAGTGTATACCCCTTTGAAAATGACTCCACAATTAGGTTCTTTTATTATGGATAAAACAAAATGCACCCTCGAGTTATGAATTCGTTCACATGTGGTCAATGAATTCATCAACAACTATAGGAAAAATGATTTTGTTAAAATGTGTAATGAGACATGACACAAGAATATTGGTGGAGAAGGATTTAGCCACCTCAATAATATATTCATCCAATAATATTAATATATAGGTCATGGATGTGATCACCTTCAAATATAGATATGCTCTCACACTGACAATCATCAATAGATAAGAATGACACCTCATCAAGGATGAGGATGACAACTCATAAATAGGTGATCCAGGACTTTGTGATTATCTAGAGACTAACATGCTAACAATCCCCCCTTGATCATAAGTCCAAATAATTATACCAACAAGGAAACATGAAATAGTGCATAGACTAGTATCATTTCAATCTTCAATCAAAAAATTTAAGATGAGCTTCAATGAATATTTACCTAAAAAATCGCCAAATCCAAATGCTGAGAATATGGAAAATCCCACTATTTGAACTTGTGAGTTCCAATATTTGTAATTTGTCCACTGAGGTGAATTCCAATATTTGATGAGAATGAATTATGAGAAAATGATCATCTATAATTCCAACCCTTCCTTGAAAATGCTTGATAACCCAATCAAATGCCAAACAATAATAATAATGGTCTAATGACCATCCAAGTGAACAAAATGTCCACAATATTGCTCTCAGAAAATGACACAAATACTGTCAATTAGCATCCCAATTATCAATTATGACAAGTGATGAACTCTTTGCAACTCTGTGATTGTTGTTGTCAAAACTCTTAGTCTGACAATCATCATTAATATTCCCCCCTTTTTCCACTGAAAGGTGAGAAGTGTTGGGTCGCCAATTTAACATCTTTATCACAACCAAGTCATCCCTTTGTGATCATCCTTTTACTTATTCATTGCCACTTTTACCATAGCTCTTCGTAAATAATCCCTGACAAGTTTATAAGCATCAAGTGGTTAATTGTTATACATTTTCCTTTCTTTTGATGAATTAATTAGGATTATGGTAGATTTACTATTGACGGTGTATGAAGTGTGATTCCTTTAGCCACAATTCAGTTTAGTGCAGTTTTATTAACGTACCACCAGTTCACTTCCAATACTCGAAATCATTCGTTGGCATACTTCCACATCTCCAATCGAAATTCAACCATCAGGGTTTTGAATATGTGTGTGTGTGTGTGTGTGTGTGTGTGTGTGTGTGTGTGTGTGTGTGTCAGCATGGTGTGTGTCCTTTGGTTCGCACCCAGGTCCAACATGGAAGTCTTCAGTTGTGGTCAAGGGTTCTTAGTAAAAAAATGTGTCAAATTACAACAGTTAACTTCTAGTGCGATTCCCGAGAAAATGAGGAGGAATATCAAGATTTTGGAACATGGGTTTTGTGCAGGATGGTCCAAATTGAGTACAATGCGAGCAAATTTCTGAAATAAAGCACAATTAAGAAGTTATGAGGGTTTTTCTAAACTCGGTTTGGCCAGATTTATGTTGCGACTCATATTATTTATTGGTTGCAACAAATTACAGTTCGGGTCTTTGGTTCTATGTGCTATATGGAAGGCTCCATGTTTCCCATTCATCATCCATCAAATAAACCAACCTCATTTCTTTGTCATTACACCAACATAACACAATTATTCATGTCCAAACTCTACAAAATTCAAATGATGTGATTCTCTTGTCGAGTGAGCGAATCGTTGGTTGTAACAATTTCCTTTCATGATCTGAACATTGTACTTATAAATTTGAGAGACACCAACATTGAAAGGGAGGTGTGGATTGATTTTCTGACCATTATGTTTTGGTTGTAATCACTTGTTGTGTGAGGCACTGAATTGTTGTAACATCCCCGCTATAATCCCCAATTTAATTAATAATTATGTAGATATAATGTGTGGCTACAACCAAAGCGATGTAATATGCAAATTGTATTTCTATGTTTTAATAATAAAACGTGATGCCAACTGCTAAGGGGACATGGAAAAGACATGGCGATTGAATTAATCCACAAGAGAGGGAAGTGTCTAGGATAATGGCCAAGAGGGGTCCAAGGGGGAAATACCCATGTATATTAATTTAACCCATTTTTCTAAACTTGCTAACTATATATGAACCTTCCAATTTCTGATTGAGTGTTCCCAAAGCCAATTATTGAATACATGTAAGGGGGTGGTTGTGAGTGGTCACATCCTAGAGTTATTGGGCACATGGGGGTTGATTACAATTAGCTTGGGGAAGAGTGTGAGTCAAGAAAGGCAAGCCAAATGGAGGAAATTCGTATGGGTTGGGACAACAATTCTAAGACATGAAGTTTTTGTGCATGAGGGAAAGGGGAGAGAAAGAAAAAAAGCTTGGAGCGGGTGCAGCCATGGAGAGAGGATTCTAGAGCAAGATGGAACGTATTTGGAGTGTTTTGGAACTAAAGATTGAAGATTCAGGTTGTCAGGATTGAAGAGTAAACTCTGGAGTGAGTTGCACTGTAACAACTAGTGTTTGATGTTGGTTTGTTGGTAGTTTTCCTAGCAACAAGTTCCCTTGAGTTCCTAGTTGAGAGATTCCTAGTTACCTATGCCAGAGAAACCTTGATAAACAAATGGTACATTCCTTCGTATAATCCTGATAAACAGATGATACATCCCTTGGGTTATCCCTGATAAACGAATGGTGCATTCCTGGGGTTGGAAAGGTCATGAGGAAGAGAGTTGATAGAAAAAATTGGGATAGTTGTAGAAGAATATCAGTTGGGTTATGAGTTTTATGAGATGCGAGTGGACTGTGAGAGACCACCCTCTTTTGTGGATTACTAGCCTCAGCTCAGGGGTGACTAACTGTTAAGATTTGGAACAGTCAGTCTATGGTTGGGTGGAACATTCGTCCAAAGCAGTTGGTTGCACAATTCTTGTTTAAAGATAAGTGTTTTATCTTGTTGCTGAGTTATTTACATGTGTTATTGTTGTGCATGAAATTTGCGTAAAGGAGAATGACTTTTATGTTGCTTCCATGAGCAGTTTAGCCGCATTTCATGTTGATTATTGGCATGATTTAGATGCATCTATTTTATGGTTATAGACAATAGCTAAATCTGTTTTAAATTTGTAATTGTAAGATACAAGAAATCGACTAACAGTTAAAGAATTACTTTAGTTAGTAGAAATTTCATTTTTATGTGTATTATGCATTGTAATGTCCCTCAGTTGGGTTGGGGAACGTTACATTATGGTATTAGAGCAGTAAAAAGGGAGAGTTTTGTGTGGCATGACCCATCCTGGGTGGTTGGGAACGTTAAAAAGTGGTATCAGAGCCTAGTTTTCAATGCTAAACCTGGATGGGTCGAGTTAGCAAAATGTTGAAGCAAAAAAATTGTAGAGAATTAATTCTAGAGTATGTCTACAACTTGTTTTATTAAATCATTGTACCAAAATTGAGAGAAATTTCATAAGTAATGTGAAGAATTGAGCCACTTTGGAAATTTCAAACATAAGCAAAATCAGAAAAAATTGGGTATTTTTCCGTACGATGACGTCGGCATGACGTGGAGGCCACGTGCCAGCTGACATGGTAGAAGAAAGACATGTACTTCCACGGTGGCAAGTACATGTTGGATGGGATGACAATTGGCAGGTGATGTGGATCCATGTGGCAGACCAACTGTCACTCCCACGAAACCGCGGTAAGAAGTGAAAAATCGACTAAGTCCTAAGGATCGGTCGGGTGGGCAGGTGGATGGAGTTCCAAGAGTAAAAGAAATATGGGATCACCCAAACCCGCGGTGAAATTTAGAAATTTGACTAAGTACCAAGACTTCGAGTGTGAAGAACACGACGGATAGGCGGAGATGGGAAGGTTACAAGATTATGAATCGACGAGTCTGTGAGTCCACATAGATGGAAAAATGGTTAAGTGTTGATACTTCTCGTACGGACTTATGAAAGGAAGATTACAAGATTATGAGTTAGCGGGTCCACGAAGGAAAAAGAAGCTAAGTGTGGGTGGCGGGTTCATGGAAGGTATGAAGATAGGCTATGAGTCTGCGAGTCCGCCACCCGTGAGCCCATGAATATAGTAAGGAATCTAAGTATAAGTGCAAAGTGAGTGCGGGAGAACTAGGGGGTGCAAATTGGAGAACGTGAAAGATCGAAATGAAGAAGAGATATGACTTAGATCCGCGGTGAATCCATTAACACAGATCAATGGCGTAGATCTAATCAATAAATGATCAGACGGTTGTTGAGCGTTGCTACTATGTTTCACATGTTAATGAATAATCCTTCACTTTTTTGCCACCATAACTTTCAACTCAGAGCTTGGATTGGAGCAAATGAATAGCCGTTGGAAAGTTGTTTCGAAAATGAATGCATTTAAGGAATCCTACTTGAGAGTAGTGCATTAATATTCTTCATAATTTAAAATGAAGAATGACCTGTAATCTAATTGATAAATATTTTGTAATTTGCTTAATTCTAACAACAATTGTTGCATGCACATTCTTGCAGAATTAGAGATACAAAAAAGCAGACTTTAGTTCCTACATGAGAACTAGAGACATGTTCAAGGGTTTTACAACCATGAAGAAGAAATTGGAGGTTTGCATACCAGCATGGGTAATGTTGAGACTGAGTCTAATGGGAGAAGAGACAGGTAGGGGACCATAACTATGAGAAGCCTGTAAATATAAGTTCCAAGCTATAGGGTTGATAATGAGAGGATCATGAAGGCTCAAGAAGAGATAATTCAAATCCTAAATATGCTATAGAAACAATTTAACAAGGACTTTGGCACCAAGCAAGCAACTACTACTAGACAAGTATCAACATCAAGATCCCATAGCAAAAGAGATGATCATGGGAATGATAGGCAATCAAGAAGCATGAGTAGACGCCATCATTCTCCAAGGCATTCCACTAGAAGAACTCATGCAAGTTCGGGTCCAGGGAGTAGCCCAAGTGTGTGTCATGTTCGGAGGCAAAGGAGAAGACCTGAGGTAGACATCTTGCAGGGTGAATTCAAGAAGATTAAGCCACCAACTTTCAATGGAGATCACAAGAAATGAGAAGATGATGAAGCCTGGTTGTTAGAAATGAAGAAATATTTCCAGCTACATGATTACCCATCCCAAGTAGAAGTTGAATTTCCACCTACCACTTGCAAGAGAAGGAAACCATGTGGTGGGATCAACTTAAGAATGTCAAGAACCTTGATGAGAAAATAATCTCATGGAGGTAGTTCAAGGGATATTTCCAAGAGAAATATTTATCCAAGCATTAATATGAAAGAAAGATGAAATATTTCTTTGAATTCAAGTTGGGAACCATGATAATGGAGGAATATGAGAAGTGGTTCTTTGAATTGTTAAAGTATGTTGACTTCATCAAGGATGAGAAAGTCAAAATCCAAAGGTTTATGAGTGGGTTACCCTCTTTCTACAGTGATAAGATTCAATATGATAACCAAAAAACCTTGGAGGAAACCATAAGGAGAGCAAGACATTTGTATGAGCAGAACAAAGGAAGACCAATTTTCCAAAAAGATTGGAATGATAAGATAAAGGGTAAAAAGGATCAAAGGCATAAGGGTTTTAAGCCACCTTTTTTGAGGAATAATTCCCAAGAAAATCAACAAGGTCAAGCCACCCAAAATGAACACAAGACTGCAGATTCATTTGGAAAAAGGCCAATGCAACAACGAGTACAATGTTGGGGATGTGAGGGAAATCATCTATATAGGGATTTCCCTCACAAAGGAGAAAGAATGAGAATTGCCCACAACATTCAAGAGGCTGAAACAATGGAAGACATGGGCAAAAGCATACCAAGGATTTATGCAGCCTTGGATAACAAGAAAGTTGAATATCAATATCTCGTGATTGAAGTGGAAGGTAAGATCAATAATAAAACCATAGCAATTTTAATTGATTCTGGATCTACTCATAGTTATGCTAACATTGTTGAAAGATTTCACTTGCAAAGAAGTAAGCATAATAAATCTTGGTTAGTTCAGTTAGCCATAGGGGCTAAAAGGAAAATCAATGAGTTGGTTAAAGATTGTCTAATAGACATGAATGGACTCAATACAAAGGTGGATGTAAACATCATACCATTGGGATCATATGATTGTCTATTTGGCATGGATTGGTTGGAAAAACATCATGTTGTCTTAGACTGTTACAACAAGACAATCAGATGTCTTGATGAGGAAGGGAAACAAGGAAAGACTCAAGGCATTCCAAAAGTTGTAGTTGTTAAAGAGATTCCAGATATGCAGTTGAAGAAGAGCTTCAGGAAATGATTGGATTTTATCTTTTTCCAGCTACAAGCCTTTGGGCCTTCATCCCCTTCTTCCCATGAAATGAGGGACAACCCCTTCTTGGGTCAGTACACCCGAAATCCCAAAAGATAAGGAGATGAGGGGATGAAGTGTGGAAAGTGACAAGTATGGTCGGGAATGGCACGATGAATCGTCAAGAGGACCTCCTAGTAGCAAACCTATCCCTAAGGGTGACCCACTTACTAGGGCGCAATGTCAACCACCAAAGTGAAACAGGGCAAAGAGCATAATGCCCAAGCAAACGTTACATAATCAAAAGCAGTAATAGATGCAACAAACTCAAATGCCTCAAATATTGAAATGACACTCACCATAATGCTCAACTTGTACCTCATTGAGAAAAACCCAATGTCTTACAGAGGCCAATTGATGTGATGGATACTATCGTGATGAACCTGGAGCTGTGGTGGCGAGGTGGATCTTTGTCTGTGCAAGTGGACACTGTTGTCAAGCTGTTTCTCGGTACTCCATGTCTGCAACCTAAGGGCCTCGAGACATCATCTCCTTAGTTATCCCTAAAAGTTGGGGATAACAAGCCCAAATCCATCAATGAAGCATCGGCCCAAATCCGCCGACGAAGTATCGGTCCAAATCCACCGATGAAGTATCGGCCCAAATCCATCGATGAAGCATTGACCCAAATACGTCGATGAAGAAAAAAACTCAACTCGTCGATTTGATGGACAATCGGCCTAAAATCGTCGATTAACACTCTTTCGATTGCCAATGGGGAATTGGTCCAACTTGCCGATGAATGAATCAATCCAAGTGTTGATGGGGCACAAAACTTAAATTGTTGATGTGATCAATCGACTTCGACCACCGATGAAAAAAACTTTCAAAGCCCCGATGGGAAGGATCGAGTCGATTGTCGATGAAGCTTAGGGTGCGAATCTCGATGGTTTTGGATGATAAGATCTCAAGGGAGATTCAAATTATAGCACTTAAATTATAACAGAACCATGCTAATGGAACCGTGTCAATCCGGGTATCCGGGAATCAAAATAGCCTTGCTATTAACTTAATCAAAAGTTTGGATTCTAAATGGATTCCTTTTCTGGAGCGTAAAGGATTCAAACTCAGAGCATAACCTTGTTGCATCGTGAATTTAAGGAATTTGAGACTCATGGAAATAAAAAATCCTTGAGTACATAAAAACTCAACACACACACACACACACCTCTTCAACTCTACAACCAGTAAACTTAAAATTTTCCACACAGATTCATGCAACACTCGGGATTTTAACTCTGAAATACAGGAGGTCTGTAACCGACTTCCAAGAGAAATTAACCAATAAGAGATTACTATGCATACTAGAAACATGGAACATACATCCAATCCATTTCTTATAGATTTCTACACATAAACTATACCATTTCATAAATTACACAAGGATAGAAATCTTACAGGGCACAAGAGAGACTTATTTGTTTGTAAATTGTTGACCAGACAACTAACTGAGGGTGGGCGCTTTTCCACCCAACTATAGGCTCTATTGCATTGATACCTTCTACAACCAACCACCCTCGTGTCAGGGCATGATACCATCTGAGAATCTCGGTTTCTGAGGGGATTTAATGGGTGTGAAGGCCACTCTCCTTCATAGACAATCAAGTGAAAAAATCCCTTTTACCCACCAATCCCAAGGCCTCCATGAATTTCCTAGATGCCTTCCCAGCTGGATTACCTTTACACAAGAGAGCTCGTTCACAGCCTCTGCAGTCCCTCGATGCCCTCCCCTCTCAGTGTCAGTTCCTTTCCTAGCCAACATCAAATTTGTGGCCCTCTTTGCCGAGGTCAGATTCTGGGTTCTCCGTTTGAATTTAGCAGTCCAAATTCCAAGCTTCAACGAGTCTATTCGCTTAGCCATTGACCCATCTTGTGATTCCTTCTCTCTCTACTACTCGTGGGTTCTCCCACAATTTTTTAGAACTGTCTCTCCACCCCTATGTGTTCTCTCTATCTTTCCCCCAAGAAGGTTCGTGATTTCCCTTGCTTGTGGCAGAGGAGTTTGTGGGTTAGTCTCGAGAAAAAAGGATGGGTACGTGTCCAACCATCTCTCCATATCTCCATCATTGTGGGTTGTTGGTCGCTCAACTACCAAACCCCCTTCATCAACTAATTCTTGGAAAATGGGGAGAGAGAATAATAAATTGAATTTTGAGCAATTTGGCAATATGGCTCTTTGGCTAAGGTTAATTACTTGGTAGGAAAGGTAATCCCCCAACCCCTTCACTAGTTTCCGCTCACGGTATCATGGTCAGTACCAGTTTCTTAAACCTTAGCCATGATACCACAATCAATATCAAATGATACCACAGTGGTAATGATGAAAAAAAGGACTGTGGTAAAGACATTGCTTTTATTAATTAAACCAAATACATTTGCATTGCTCAATATGTCCAAATTATCATGACATGGTAATAATATCTCCATGCCGAGATAAAACATCACTAGTCATAATTTATTACATTTTAATCGAGGGATTAATATGGGGATGTTACAACTTTTGAACAAAATATCAAACAATTGGATGTTATAACTATCATCCATATACTAAGTTGAACTTATTGATTTACCAGTTATGCCATCAAGCACCAAGTCTTCCATTTCGTTTCAAATAAAGACTTTGTTTTTGCCTCAAATGAAATAAAATTTGTGAAAGTACTACCATCCACATTTGTTTACAACAAAGCAAGCAATGCACCACTAAATACAACTCGCTTTATCCCTTTTCCTTGATATGTAAAGAGATCAACTTTCAATATAAAGCATGATTTTTTTAATACTTTGCCCATGTGAGATATTATGAAACAAAAAAATGCCTTATCCTTTGAGTGTGGCGTAGTTTCTTTCCAACTATGCATGGGTTGTTTCCTTCTACATCAAAAAATGCTTTCCAATTGTGTGGTGTGGTGTGTTGGGCTATGTGCATATTTAAATCCTCTCATCGCTATGGATGCTACCACCATTTGAAATGCTCTCCACATCCTCCCATTTGATGTGCCTTTTGATTGCTAAGATTTTGAGCTCAAAATCGTGGAATAGTGACGATGTCCACAATAATATCAACACCTTCTTCTAGTGGACACATGGGCTTCTTGGGCTTTGATTATTTTAGTGTAATTCACTATGATACCATGTTAAACTATGCAAAGAGACGACACAAGAATATTGGCTAAAAAGGCTTTAGCCATCTCAACGATATATTCATTCAATGATATCAATATATAGTACACGGATGTTAATCACCTCTAGATCTAGATATGCTCTCACACTAACAATTAATAAAGGATAAGGATGACAAGTCATAAAGAGGTGATCTAGGACTTTGTGATTATTTAGGGACTCATAGGCATTAGCTTCAACCTACAGATTCAATGGGTTTTGGCCATCAGCTTCAACTCTCATTAGATGGATCGATTCCAATTGAGCTCCAACTTACACAGTGTCTCTTTGTCCCAGAGGCTTTTTCATTGTATATTTCAATAAACCAAAGGACCAGAGGAAGGTCATGGAGGAAGGACCATGGCTATGGGGTAGAGCCGACCTCTTCTTCAAACGACGATTCACAAATTTCAACCCTTGCTTCGATGTCCATTTCCTCGACCCCAATTTGGGTGAGAATCAAGATTCTTGAATCTTCATCTCCGCTTGTGGAAAATGGAAAGCCCAATAAATTCCTTAGATAAATTTATTAAGATAGATCCAAGCCAAGAAGCAAAGGACATTTTCTCTTATGTCAGAATTTGCATAGAACTTGACCTGAGTAAAGGTCTACTAGGTGAGATCTCCATAGTGTGCGAAGATTCTAAATGGACATAGAAGCAAGATAACGAGAATATGGCCTTCAAGTGTGGATTTTATCTGGAGATAGGCCAGCTGAAGAAAGCCTACCTAGAGGCCAAGTTTTCTTAGGCAAAAAAATGGAAGAATAATGAACCCAACAACAAGAACGATCTGATGTCAAATCCCTAGGGGATGGCTCCAAAAAAGGATGTAAAGACATCAATCATGTAGCACTGTAAATGTCCTTGTCCCACCTTTTGAGGGGTGTGATGTTGATATATATATAGACATGACAAAGGAATCACCCTCTCAATTACCTTTTAACCTACTTGACTACCCGTTATGGGGGTGAAGTGGAGGCATGAATCAGAGGATTCAAACTAGAAAAGAGAACCAAATCTAGTCAAATGATGCAATAAAATTAGCATTATTGGAGTCTGTCAATATTAAATCAATTTGTTGGATGGATAAATATAAATTAGCAAAAAGGGAAAAAATGGCAGCTCATCAACGTGTAAGATCCTTAACCAAGAGATTCAAAAGGACACCTCTCCTTGAAAGTTGTAAAGCAGCCATGCCAGAATTTGGCCTCTTGCATGTAAAATCTGTAATTAGTCTCGTAGACTTCGACAAAGGCCCAAAGGGTCAGAGTAGAATTTCTAGCCCTAGTTCTGAGCTATGTAAGTGTCAAACTCTCAACTATTAAAACATAGAAAGGAATAATCAGATTATAAACTTTTCTACTGGCAATACAATTATTTTAGTTATAAAAAAGAGTATTTGTTATCTTTTTAGTATTTTTCCCCTTTTCTGAAAAATCTAAATTTTAAATACCTCTGACTTATTATCAAAATTTAGATCAGCTATAAGCTACCTTAAACTAAGATTAGAAATGAGTCTGTTTTCTAACTTAATGAAAATATTATTTATAATTACAATAAAATAGTAATCAAGGATACAAAAGGAATCACCAAAATTACAAAAGAAAAACATGTTGGTAGTGTTATCCACAAACTAGAAAACCAGAAGTTCTCAAACTCATTGGATAGACTAAGATACCCATTGAAGCCCTTTTGCTAAAGAGAAGAAGGAACACTTGTAAAATTAAAATACATTTTAGAAGCCAAAAAAGTTGGCCACGCTACCAATGAATTCTAAATACAACAAAAGCCAAAGCACAGAGGGTGAGAAGTTGAGCAAGCATTGATGCAGGAAGAAATGAGGCAATAAACAAAGCCTTGTGGTTCAAACTTTTCACCTTCTAAATTGAAACCTTGCATTCAAATACATCCATGCAAATTGGACACAGGCCCTCAAAAGGTTCAATACCAAGATTCTTGGCTTTCTAGGGTTTGATAGAATGAAGTAGTTGAAGATGTGTCAATAAAGCCATGAACATCTCTGAAAAATCAAATTGATTGACTTCCTCCCTTTTGGTATCGTCTAGTTTCAACTTCCCAGAAAACTAAAATGCTATCTGTTATCCCCGATATCTAGGGATAACTAGGAGATCATGTCTCGAGGCCCACATGGTCCTAGACATGGAGTACCGAGAGCAGGGTTGACTTGAGCATGGCCCTTGAGGGCCCATCTTTCTTCTTCTCCACCGGACTTCTCCTGTCAACAGTAACAGCTTCCATCACCACCGGCCTGGGCTTGCATCGGAGAGGGCTCTTGCTCCATGAGGTAATTGGTCCGAGGTATCATGGTATGTGTCATATTTGATTGTTATAACCTTCTTATATATGCATTAGGTTCCTTTCATTT
>ML785533.1:456366-476087 GCA_009831015.1 Picea engelmannii | reverse complement strand
TTGGTCCTTATACAATTACCGACATGGTTAATCCTCAATGGGGATTAACCTAATAATAATAATAATAATAATGACATGATTAATCCACAATGGGGATTTTAATCCAATAACAAAATAATAAGAATGCTCTTCGCAGTTACATTATTTCAACAAACTTTGAATGAATTTTTGAATTGTGGTGGTCATGGTTTGCATGAGAGACATTACTTTAGTCCATCTTAGGACTATTTGACTTGTTCTTTCTACTCTTTGGGGATTTTGAGTTTGTGTCCTTACCTCTATCACCCATTCCATGAACTAGTTCTTGTAACAACTCTACTTGATACCTTCCACATGATATTCCATCCTTTGGAACCTTGCTTTACTATGGTCAATCTCATGTTCCTATGCCATATTTCTATTTCTTGGAGCCTACTATGTATCAGTCTTGGTAACAATGGTCACCCACTCAAAGAATAACTAAGTTTGGTCTTGTAAGGTACCGAAAAAAAATATGTCGAGCAGTAGCACAATTGTTATCATAATAATTAGTAGAAAGAAACAAATTAATAAGAACAATGACACGATAGATCCAAAACATGATACCTTTATTATCTTTAGAGAAAAGTTCACTTGCCTCTTCGAGGGGGAAACCTCCAACAGAGCATAGTTCGAGTACAAATGATTTCACAAGACAAGTTTTTCCATACTTTCTACCCCTATATATACTAATTCTATCTTCTTGAGAAAATTCTAGAGGAAGAACTTTCTAGAGGTGAAACCTTCTAGTAAGTCTTCTTACAATAGATGTGTTCAAATTATTACATAGGCCTTATTTACTAATGACGACCTTTATTACATAGCAAAACATAGTACTCTATCCTCTTGAGGGGTTAGGGCAGTTAGGATCCTAACATGTGTTGGGTATGTGTTATATTATTTGCACATAGTTTAGTGGGAGGGGGGTCACAAGGGGGTTGTATGGCAACGATAGCCCCCTCATTGGTGGGGCCTTAAAGGCCCCCCCAAGAAAAAAATCATTCATAAGTTTTTATTGAGAGGTTTTTATCAAGCAATTATTCTTGGTATGGTTTTCACCTTTGGTGGTTTTATGGCACACAATTTTGTGGTCCATGGTAATGTAATTCTAGTTAAGGAACTATGGTTGAATTATAATCTGGGGTTAATGGATTATAGGTTTTTTGGATTCCACAGGATCAAATATATATATATATATATAAACAATGAAGAAGAATAATAGAATTAGAGGTATGGCTCTAAAATTGGTTGTTGGTTTTCTCAGTTGGGTTTCTAGGGTAAATCTTTGTGTATATGTGTGATTGCATTTGTTTTTCTTTCTTGTCTTAAGAATCTGTGTGTGCATTTCCTTACTGTTAAAAGTTTAAAACTTATAGTTGGTAGCAGAGAAGTTATTGTTGGATTACTAAGAGGGGGGGTGAATTAGTAATAGAGATTTTTTATCCTTTTAACCACAGTATGCAAGTGTTATTTATCTTTATGATCAATATAGAATTATCATCCAATAATTACAGAGTAAATAAACAATGAAAAAAAGATAAATCATACACATACATAGTACACCAGTATTTTTACGTGGAAACCCAATGCGGGAGAAAACCAAGGAATGTTTTTTCTTATTTGTCTTTAAGAATTACATTCATTGGAAGCACCAACTTCCTTTGTTTTCCAGCTGAAACTGGAAGGAGGTTCTGAAACCCTATTTTCAGGCTACAACCTAAGGGAAGCTCCAACTCCCTAATTCTCTAGCTACAACCAGAAGGAAGCTACAACCCCCTATGTTCTCCAACTACAACTGGAAGGTGGCTACAACCACCTATCCTTGCCCCGTGCAACCACCCTGGAATATACGTGCCAAATGTAGAAACTGGATATGTCACAGTCACAACCTGTTCTATCAAATATGTCACTGTATACTCATCAACCAATCTGATCTAATCACATATACCTCAAACATTATACCACAAGTATGTACCTCAAACCATGTGCTAGAACCTCACTATTATACAACTTTTATCTATACCAATAACTTCAACAACATACCTCAACCAAAAGCCCTCATCAATTTCATCATCCAAATCTGATTTGTAACTTTGTAACAGACCTGGTGTATATGATCACATACCTACAAACCTTCCTTAACTTTAACAACAAGAGACTAGCATTTTCATCAAACGTTACTTTAGTCTCACATGACTAATTTTGGATTAGTCAACAACTCTAACTTGCAATAATCATAACTATGTACTTATAATGAATAAAGACCTGAAAATAGTACACAATGTTCTTCAATGTCTTTTCTACAATTCCTCTAGGTTTCACTACTTGGAACCTCCCATAAAAGCAGTTATAACAAAAATGACATACCTTGCTGAATAATGGATTATTCTAGATAGAGAACTTGTAGAGCATTCCCCGCACGAAATATTTTTTGTATGTATCTAAAAATGGTACACAACATACTAAATATTTTACTCTAACCAATACATTTGGTCTTATTGAATTTGGATCTGTTATGAAGAAGTTATGACGTTTTTACCCGAAACACTTGTTTTAGACTAGTTTCAGGACTAGCCACAAACCCTATTTCCACAGAGTGTAACTCCAAAAATAAAATGACTCACAAGCTGAAATTTTTATCACAGTTACTTGGATATGTTTTCTAAACAACCTCCATATTTCATTGTCTGAATCATTATAGAAAATTTTTTATTGTGAAAATGGTGAGATGACCTGTAAATAGCATACCTTAGAAAGCTCAATGGATATACATGGGAGACCCTTTCTCTCTTATTTATACTCTCCAAGTAGCTTCCTCTAGAAGTATCCACTTAACCACTTTGTCCACTTAGCCACTTTGTCCACTTGACCAACTTTGTCCACTTAGCCACTATGTCCACTTAACCAATTTGTCCACTTATCCACTTTGTCCACTTAGCCACTTTGTCCACTTAACCAACTTTGTCCACTTAACCACTTTATCCACAAATAGTAAACTCTCCAATTCTAGTTGCAACTAATTTATTTTTGATTATTTTCTTGTTGCAACCACTTTAACCCATGACTAACCTCTTTTACTGGTCAACTTCTTCTAGGAGCTTCTAGAATAATTTGACTTCCTTGACCTTCTAGGATCTTCTAGATAACCCATGAGGGTTCTCCAACGTCACGTGGCCATAACTCTCTAACTGTGAGGAGTTATGTGGTGTTCCACATATCACCAGAAATGTCATGACATATACTATCCATCTAGAATAGTATTACCTATAAATGCACTGATCTTCATGCCTTTATACACCAATGAAACTGAAGTCCCTTAATCATATTGTTGGGGCTACCAGAGTTTACTACCAGACTTTCTTCAAGGTTTGACATCAATGACAACCAACCTAATTAATAAAAAATTGGCTTCAGGGGGACGCCTTTGTGGCTAAGGTTTTGGCTCGAGCATGTGATAAACCTTGTTATAGTGGGAGCTCTACTGTATCGATTCTTGTGGTGAAAAGAAATGGTGAATAGTTCAAAAATAGATATCAAAAAATTTAATGGGAAAAGTTTTGAGCTATGGAAGCTCAAGGTGGAAGATATTTTGGTACGCAAAGATCAACAAGTCATTGTGGATCCAGGTATTGCACCTACGAGAATGTCAACAGAAGACTAGACAAAGTTGGATTGGAAGGAAAATAGCACAATCTGGTTGAGTCTCTTAGATTCAATATTACTGAATGTGTAAAGGGAACATATGACCAAGGAATTATGGAATAAGTTAGGGGCCTTATATCAATATAATTCCCCGGTAAACAATTTTTTTACCACGGAAGAAGATGTACAACTTGAGGATGAAATATGGAGACTCGGTGACAGATAATCTGAACGCCTTCAATACTGTGGTAAGTCAGTTATCATCTATTGATATTAATATTTCTGATGAAGATATGTGTATCAATTTATTGTGCTCTTTACTAGACTCATGGAATAGTCTAGTTGTAGCCATGGGAAATAATGCAACTACTTTAAGTTTCGATGATATGGTCTCATCCTTGTTGTCGGAGGAGATGAGGAGGGAAAACTTGGAAAGCCAGAGCACAGATGCCTTATTTGTAAGCGGATACTCCCAGGAAATAAATAAAAATAAGTCCTCAAGTGGGAGATCTAAATCTCCAGGAAAATTCATAAAGGTATGTTGGAGATGTGGAAAAGTATGGAATTACAAGAAAAAATGTAGGTCCAAAAGTGTAGAGAGAGGGAAGGGATCTGATGATGCTCCTTCTATAGAAGAAAAAAAATCCACTGATGAAGGAGGGGATGTGTACTTATATTTTTCAAGTACACATTTAGATCATGAGGCATGACTAGTCTACTCAGGTGCATCCTTTCATATGACTCCTCACAGGGAGTGGTTTTGTGAGTATGAAAGGTATGATGTTTTTCTAGGAGATGACTTAACAACCAAAATTGTAGGATGAGGAAAATTCAAGTTGAAGCTCATGGATGGTAGGATTATAATACTCCTTGGCGTTCTTCACATCCAAGAATTGGCCAAGAATTTGATTTGTATAGAAAGGTGAGCAATGTAGGTGTAAAAACAATGTTTGAAAAGGAAACCTGCAAGATGGTCCAAGGAGCAATGGTGTTGCTGAGGGGAGTTTGGATTGGAAATCTGTATAAGCTATTGGGAACAACTATTAGTGATGGGTGCAATATTTCCATTGTTCCTAAGATTAGATCTGAAAAAGGAAAAACTCTTATAGTCTCTACAGAAAGGACTATGTCGTGGAATCAAAGATTGGGGCATATCAGAGAGAAGGGCCTTTGAGTACTACACGGTAAAGGTATGGTTGAAGGTATGCCCAATTCCTCTTTGGATTTTGATTTATGTGAAAATTTATTATATGGGAAGCATAAGCGTGTAATGTTATCCTTTGGTGCTATGAGGGTAGGGGGAATTTTACCGTAGGAATTTATCGAGCAGTTATTCTCAGTATGGTTTTCACCTTTGGCGATTTTATGGAACATGATTTTGTGGTCCATGGTAATTTGATTTCGGTTAAGGAGCTATATATATATATATATATTGTATTGTAAACAATGAAGACGAATAATAGAATTAGAGGTGCAACTCTAAAACAGATTGTTGGTTTTCTTGGTTGGGTTTCCAGAGTAAATCTCTTTGTATATGTGTGATTTCATTTTTTTTCTTTTTTGTCTTAAGAATGTGTGTGTGCATTGCATCACTGTAAAAGGTTTAATACTTACAACATGCATGCCCCCTTAAAGAACGACCTTGTCCTCAAGGATTACGATGGGGGAATTGTCGTAGAAAGGCAACTAGCTCCCATGTGGCATCCTAAAGTTGTGTATACTTCCACTGCACTAGAACTTATTTAATTTTATGTTGACAAAGAAGACGCTCGCATTGGGCCATAACTGCTTGTGTTTGCAACCAAATGTAACCTTCTTCATATAATTTTGAGAGACTAGTTTGAACCTAACACTTGGTTCCAATCACTTCCTTTGAGAAAGATACATGAAAAACTAGATGGAGCTTAGAGTCATTGGGAAGGGATAACTTGTAATCCACGAGCCCTACATGTTTGAGGATTGTATAAGGGCCATAAAACTTTGGAGCAAGTTTCTGGTAGTGATATGCTTCGAGGGAAGTTTGCTTATATGGTTGTAGATGAAGAAACACCCGATCTCCTTTAGCGAAATGGCGTTCATAATGACACTAATTAGCTTGTTGGTTCATTCAATTCTAAGCCATGACCAAATTCTCTTTGAGGGTGCGTAGAATATCAGCTCAAACTGTAAGGGTGTTTTCCACCTCCTGGACCTTGGAGACACATGGAAGGTAAGATAATATGGAGGGTGGATTTTGACCATAGACCACCACAAAGGGAGTGATGCGAGTAGCACCATGGTAAGATGTATTGTACCACCATTCAACCAATAGTAACCATTTAACCCATTGATATTGTCGTTTGAATGTGAATCACTGCAAATATGCTTTCAATAACTTATTGACAACTTTGGTTTGACCATCAATTTGGGGTTGATATGCAACGCTAATATGCAATTGTGTGCCCTAGAGCCTGAGCAATTATTGCCAGAAGTTTCTTGTGAAAGTTGTATCACAATCGTAGATAATAGATTGGGAAATTCCATGGAGTGTGAAGATATTGTCCATGAAAACTTGAGCTACTATGGAGGCTTTAAACGGGTGTTGGAGGGCACAAAAATGAGCATATTTGGAAAGGCGATCAAACACAACCATGATGATTGATTTATTGCTATATTTGGGTAATCTGACTATGAATTACATAGAGATATACGTCCATATAGAAAGGGGAACAAGGAGAGGTTGTAGTGTGCTGGGAGTTTTGATTGTTTCTCCCTTGTTGTGTTGGCAAGTATCACATTTAGCCACAAAAGTGTGTATGTCCTGCTTCATGTCTTCCCAGAAAAAGGAACGTTTGATCCATTCATATGTTTTGTGAGAGACAAAATTCCATGATGTTAGAAAAACATGCATTTAAGAGAGTACAATGGATTTAAAGTGGGATTGTTTTCTCAAATACATGTGGCTTTTGTAACAAATCTCCTCATTTTTCCAATTGTATCCCGGAGATGCATTAGTGTCTTACTGCAATTGTTGTACTAGGATAGAAAGTTAAGGATCTTGGAACCATTCACGATGAATTTCCTTTAACCAATTGACTACAATGAAGGAGAGTGAAAAGATGGATCCTTCTTCTTCATATTTCTTGGAAAGAGATTCAACAACCACGTTCTCTTTTCCCTTCTTCTAAATGATCTCATAATCATAGCCGAACATTTTGGTCAACCAATTTTTTTTCTCAGGGGATGAAATCATTTGTTCGAAAAAATATTTGAGGCTACAATGGTCAGTTTTAATTTGGAAGCATTTCCCAATCAAGTAAGGAAACTAGAGATCCACTACATGCAAAATAAACAACATTTCCCTTTCTGATCCATATGGATGTCGGTGGCTTCCCACCTATTCCAACTGGCTCATTTTGGCAGTTTTCCAGTTCGACAATTTTTTTCCTAGTTTTCGGGTCCCTGACTTCCATGGTCGTTTTGAGGCCCTAAACAACATTTTTAGGGCTCGCCAAAATCAAACTCATCATAGAGTCTGAGTCTGATGAAAATATGTGTAGTCCTCAGATAGACCTTTCCAATGGGCTATCGTGCACCTAAAACATAGATCGTATGCAAAAGTTACGACCCCGAGAAGTTGATGTATTAACTTACCCTAATGGGGCCCACATGACTTTTGGCGCTTCATCTCCTAGGGTTAGGTTTTTGGATGTCTAGGGTTTTTGACATTATTGTTTATTGTAAAAATTCCTTGAGAGCCTCATTGTAATCATCTTCTTGCGAATGAGCGCAACCATCACATCTCTTCTCGGAGTTAATCCACCACCATTCTAGCAAGCTTGTTTTCTGCTGCATTTTACAGTTTCAGCTTATTTCCTTATTGAATAGAAACCAATTTTACTGTATATTTGTTATTTTGTGTTAAGCATATTTTGATAATAATTTGTATTCATTTTTCTCTGCTCATAGAATCTGGATCAGTGGCATCAAAGTGGTCTGCTCCTTGTCGTTCTTAATGCATGTCCCCAATAAAGCCAGGGTACAAAGACTTAGGTCTCGAGCTTGTTTCTCTTGAGGAAGAAATCTCTCGCATGCCCAAGTGACCTCTCATGGCAGGAGAAAAGAAAGACAACGGGACATGAGATCCCTTCAAAATGTTGTTCGAGCAAGCCCTCTCACAACATAGGAACGATATGATGGATAATTTTGTGCAAATCCTTCAGCGGCTACCAACAGGTGACACATCTTCCTCAAATGGAGGCGTTGCCCCCTTCAAAGTACAAATCAACTTCGATATTCCTATATTTGAAGGTCAGATAGATGCATATGTTGTAGACAAATGGTTGATTCTGCTAGAAGGGTATTTCTCTATCCATAAATTCTCGAATAGAGAAAAGATTACTTTTGCGCTCCTCAACGTCGTTCCCCATGTCAAAGATTGGTGGGAAACTTTTTGTGAGCATAAGGAAACATATGAACCCTAATTATTTACAGTCGTGGTCACCTGGGAGTCCTTCAGGGATGCTATTAAGGAACAATACTAACCTGTTGGAAGTTATGACAACCTGTATACAAAATGGACCACACTACGACAGGAAAGAGACCAAGAAGTGCACGAGTTTACAAATATCTTCCATACCTTGCGCACAAATATGGGTATCAAAGATTATGAGTGACATATGGGGCTCAATTATCGTGTCGGTCTACATAGATACATCCAGGACGAAATGGATTTTCTGGACATCTCATCCTTGGGCACGACCTACCGATATGGCATCAAAATTGAGCAGAAGCTCAAACAAAAGACACAACAATTTGGACTTGGGAACCCCTCACAACAAAAGCCAAGAAAGGGTGGCCCCAACCCACAGAACAAAGGACAGAGCAAAGATGGACCACCTCAAGAGAACCAATCCAAGCCGCAAGCAAAGAAGGACACCGGAAAGACAAAGAAATATACTGGAAAGTGGTGCGACTTCCATAAGAGTCCCTAGCATAACACTGTTGATTGTCTCTCAAAGAAATCGTTGGTGGCTGAGGTGAAAGCCTCTGAATTAGATGCATATTCTGACTCTGAGTCAGAACCAGAAAGGGGGAGACAAATCATTGACGCAGAACCCAGTGCTACCATTTCTACCACCAAGCTCCCACCCGGTGAACCAGATGAGCCAGATGAAGGTGAGTGCCTTTTTCATTCATAGATGTGGGTGAAGGGTACCCCACTACACTTCATCATTGATAGAGGTAGCTAGAAGAACCTCATTTGAGTAGAGGTTGTCAAGTGAATTGCCCTGCTGACAACTTCGCACCCGCAACCCTACACCATTGGATGGCTCCGCCGAGGAAGAGACATCCACATCAGCCAACAATGTCGCCTGTCATACGACATCAATCCCTTCAAAGACAAGGTATTGTGTGATGTTTCCCCTCTCGAAGTTTGTGATGTTATTTTGGGCCAACCATATTTATGGAAATACCATGTTGTATATGAGTCTAGGCCTCATAGTGTTATTATTACTTTGAACAAAAAATTGTACAGGATACCTCAGGCAGTCCCACCTAGTGCTATTTCCTTGATCTTTGTCAAGCAATGCAGGAAGATCATCTCTCATACAGAGAAGTTTGTCTTCTTCGTGATTCACTCTCAAAATGAGTGAAATATCGCAGCCACATCCAGGGTCTTCACGACTGACCTCTCCACACAATAGAAGCAAGTGGATAAGGTCGTGGAAGCATACTTAGATATCTTCTCCTCACCTATCGGGGTACCTCTACATTGTCAAGTCAAGCACCCCATCGATCTGACCCCTGGCACACTGCTTCCCAATGGGCCAGTCTACTGCTACTCTCTATTAGAGAATGAGGAGATCAAGCTGCAGATCCAAGAATTTCTCCACAAGGGGCACATCTGTCCCAACTAATCACCTTGCGGGAGCCTAATCATGCTGGTACAAAAGAAAGATGGAACTTGGTGACTCTGCATTGATTACTGGGCCCTGAATAAAATCACAGTCATAAACCGATACCTAATTCCCCAAATCGACAACCTCCTTGATTAGCTCATGGGGGCCAAATACTTCAGTAAGATTGATCTAAAGTATGGCTAGCATAAGGTCCCGATAGAACAGACAGATGTGTGGAAGACCGCCTTCAAGTCAAAGGAAGGTCTTTTTGAATGGTTTCTCATTCCCTTTGGCTTGAAAAATGCTCCAACCAATTTCATGAGGATGATGGACGATATCTTGTGACAATTCACCAATAATTTTGTAGTGGTGTATCTGGATGACATTATCATTTATAAAAAGACTTGGGCAGAACACTTGCAAGATATTTAGCAGGTTATGCACACCCTGCGACAGCAAAAGCTATACGTCGACTTGGAAAAATTCTCCTTTGGCATGGACATGGTCCATTACCTGGGCTACATCATTGATCAACATGGTGTACATGTGGATCCAGCCAAGATCCAAGGCATCCGTGACTGGCCAGCCCCAACCACACTCACTAAGCTTAGAATATTCTTGGGCCTTGCTAATTTCTATCACAGGTTTGTGTTGGGATTCTCCCATATTGCATTGGCCCTCAGCCAAGTAACCAAGGGTGGTGGTAAGGAAAAATTTGTGTGGGTCCGGTCCCAAAAACAAACATTCGATGATTTGAAGCAGTGCTTGTGCTCAGCCCCAATACTTTCACTACTGGACCTACAACAACCCTTTGAGATCGAGACAGATGCTTCAGACTATGTTGTGGGCATCGTTCTCACTCAACACAACCACCCCGTAGCATATCATAGTGAGACACTATCAGATATTTTCCATAATTTCCCTAGTTACGACAAAGAAATGTACTCCATTGTGCAAGCCTGCAGCCAGTGGAGGCATTACATTCTTGGGAAGGAGATAGTCATCCACACTGATCATAAGCCATTGTAGTTCATGCAGACACAAGGAAAATTGCAGAATGACCACCATCATAAGTGGTCCACATACTTGCAGCAATTCCACCTCAACATCAAGTATAAAATAGGAAGCACCAACCGCGTCATTGATTTCCTCAGTAGACTGCCAGTCGTGGCACTCACCATGGTGCTAGAATCTTGCGGCCATTACACCTATGGATGGCCCTAATTCTATGATACAGACTACGACTTCACCACCTACCAAATGTTGGGAGCAAACACAGTTGTCGCTAATTTCCATGTTCAGGATGGGTTGTTGTGCCGTCTGGGCCATATCTGCGTTCCATCAAGTGAGTGAGAGAATCTGATTTGGGAAAGCCACTACAGTCGGGTGGTAGGACACTTCAGCATCGAAAAGATAGTGACAATGCTGCAAAAACATTTCTACTGGTCGAAACTTCGACAGGAGGTCAACAATTATATCAGGTCCTACAATGCCTGCGTTATTGCCAAACTGACCACTAAGAAACATGGCATGTACACTCCTATGCCTACTCCTGACAGGACATGGGAATCCATCTCAATGGACTACATGTCGGGCCTCCCATCCACCAAGCAGGGAAATTACTGTGTTTTTGTGGTGTTGATCACTTTTCTAGGATGGTGATTTTGGTTGCCTGCAAAAGAGCATCACAGCAGAGGCCACTACCAAGCTCTTCTTTGAATGAGTCTGGGTACATTTTTGAATCCCACAAACCATTGTATAAGATCGGGATAGTCGATTTACTAGCACATTCTGGTCGAGCTTTTGGTCACTGCTGGACACCAAGCTCAACAAATCCACGACCTTCCACCCCTAGGAAGATAGCCAAACCAAGGTCATAAATCTAATGATCGTGCATATCCTGTACATGTATAATTCCAAGCACCCTCACACATGGGATGAGAGTCTTACCTATGTCCAACATAGCTATAATCGAGCCCTGCATAGCTCAACTGGCCACAACCCATTTCAGGTGGGGTTGGGATTCCAGCCATTAGGTCCCATAGATGTTGCTACCCCTTGCGGTCACCTTGACCAACTCATCTCTTGCTCCAACTGAATCTGACAAAGCCACCCGATTCATTGAGTGGATCCATCACATCCACCAATAGGTTTAGGATATCCTACAGAAGTCCAATGACAAGTATAAGAAACACCATGATCAACACCATGTGCCACATAAGTTTCAGGTGGGCGAAAAAGTTTGGTTTCATTTGCAGAAAGAACGCCTTACCGAACCCTATCGAAAGATTCTCCCACTCCATTATGGGCCAAACACCATGACCAAGGCTGTGGGTGATTATGATTTTGAGCTCAACATTTCTCCTTTCCTTGGCCTGCACCCAATGTTCAACGTGGATCTCCTTCAACCTTATTTACCACCATTATTGGACACCTCAGAGATAACAGAACAACTGACACCAATAGAACGCAACCCCGACTGCATACAACAGGCATCCAATGATCAAATTGTGGACAAACTGGTCAAGGGCACTTGCCAGCAAAGGATCTACTTGTAACACCCTTGTTTCCCCTAGTTTGTAAATATAATTATATGGGCCAAGAGACTATGGCAAACTCAATATTTGTGAATGTTTGATTTGATGGACCTTTGTATAAAAGGTCAATGAATGTAAATTCTGTTATTTACTAGAAAATGGGTAAGTGTTGCATGACTGTTGGAAGGGGGGTGTGCTAAGAGAGACCACAAATGCTATGAAAGAGATGGTGAAGGGGACCAGGAATGGTTGTGTTAACCTCCACCAAATCGGTACCTTACTGGATTTAATTTCTTAGGACCAAAACAATTTGTTGACCTAGGAGTGAATTACAGTCAGGATGGTAGGTGGGAAGACCTCCTCAAGAGTTAATGATGGGATGGGGCAGAGCACCCATATGTAAGTCTTTCAGACCTCACCATGGACTAGGAATTTGAGCCACACACAATCTTTCCGAGGAAGGAAAGAAAGGAAGGTGTGGTGGGCAAAGGAAGACTTGTGAAGAGTGTAGAGGAGAGATTGAGCTCTCGGGTTCGAGGAAGAACTGTGAAAAAGAGTGTGTTCTGGTCGCAGGAAATAGAGTCTGACTTGGGGGAAGGAGAGTAACCTTCGTCCCTATCTATGACTGAGTCGGGAGAAGGAGAGTAATCTTCGTCCCTGTCTATTTCTTTACTGGGAGAAGGAGAGTAACCTTCATCCCTAACTTTCGTTGCGCCAGAAGAAAAAGATTGAATCTCAAAGCATCGTGGTCTAGCTCAGGGGTGGCCAGTGGTAAATCCGTTAAGAGTGTCTGAGCTTATGGTTGGGTGGAAACGAGCACCCCTTTCAGCATTCACATCACGTCTTCTGATTTTGATAAGTTTTTTCATGCTTTGTACTTTGAAATAGAATAATGAATGAATGCATGTATGTATACACTTAATATTGGCCTCTGTATTGATTGATCGAGTGATGTGTACGTAATTATCTCCTTGAGAACTTATGCTTCTGTTTCATTTCCCATATGCTCCAGTTTAACCGTTGAAGGTGTTTTCCCCAGGGAGTTACCTCATAGTTCCAGAGTCAGAGCAAGCCTCTTGGCACTGCTATCGTCTCAATAATTCCACAAGTTTACCCCGCCCTGTCTCAGAACTTAAAGTTCTGCGAGCTAGGAGGCGCTTCCTTCAAACTAGTAGCTCGAGAGACCTTAGTCTTGCACTCACGACCTTAAACAAATCTCAGCTAAGAGTAGAGTTTATAGCCCAAAATTCATCAGAGGGTCCATATGACCAGGGTCTAGGAACCCTGCGCTAAGTCCGAGAGGAGCTATCTCTTGACGACTTCAGAGCTTGAGGAGATCGAAGCCTTGGGATGTCAAACTTCATAACTGTCAAAAATACCCGAATGTCGAAGTCACGGAAGGTTGTGAGTCATTGATCTGGAGAGTCCGTTGGGGCCCCTTCTCGATCGTCCGATCGTCTAGTGGAAGGTTTCACCTATGGTACTTCGATGAAGTTCCACTTCGGGAGAATGGAGATGCTATAGCATCAAACTCCCTGAATGTCGAAGTTACGAAGTGAAGGAAAGCCATAGATTTGGTGGAGATCATTAGGAGCCATAGATCCATTAATATACATGGTCATATCTTGACCGTGAGATCTGAGTGATGTTAGAAGGCTATCAGTCTGGGGTGACATGGCATAGTTATGTCACCCAGGGACACATGGACCTCATTTTGAAGTTCCATGTGTTACCCAGATTCGTGCGTATCACATACCCTATATACCTACTTGAACGTGACATGTGTCGCCCTTGATGAGGGTGCATGTCACCCCTGGCCCTTCCACGTGTTAGCTCATGATACGTGCCCACCTAGCCTAAAGGGTTGGTGAAGTGTTCAAGACTCCGGGAGCCCGAGACTTCAGGACTCCAGAGGTTTTGGGGTGTAGTATGGTAGAGAGACTGAACGGCTCGAAAGCCAGAGCCACGTGGTGAGCTTACGAGACTTTGTAAGTTCGGAACTCCAGGTGGTCGTGTGCGTAGATAGAAAAGAGGCATGGAGCGTCAAATTCCTCCACAACTGATATAGGAGAAAGAGAGTAAGTCCAATCATGGGATCGAACAGTGGATGGTCTTCCACCATGGAGGAAGGAACTTGGAAACAACACGTGTGAGGTGGATCCATGTGGTCCTCAACCAATGAATGCCCGAAGAACTTCAAAAATATATATTCATCGGTTTCGGGCTTGATTTTGAGCATGGAGATCGTGGTTGGAAAACTCTGGATGAGTAGAGTGTGGTAGAGACCTTGAATGAAGGATTTTATCACTTAAGGAGAACAAAATTTTGAGGTCCCATCCCTAGGAAAGCCACTCAGGGGTCGGGAATGTTACAAATTGGTATCAGATCATGGTTACAGCAGTTGGCCTGCTTCATCTCATGGATGAGTTGCGTACAAACCATTCATGTGGACCGAAGACATACGAAGAGAAGTCAAAGCCCACCCGAGATACGAAAACGTGGTCCCATAAGTGGCCACACTAGGAGGAGTACCTCGAGTAAGGTCCAATCTGAGGACATGGGACACTCATCGGGAGGGTCCTCTGGAAAGGAAACTAGCAACTTCAAGGGATCCTCTAGTATCAAAGCTAGCTCATATCTTCAAAGGAAAGGAAAGAAATGGAAGCATTCCAATGGAGGTAGTGATCCTGAAGATTTCAAGAAATCCAAACCACTCTCTTTCAACGAAGAGATTAAGAAAGGGGAAGAAACAAAAGCTTGGTTGCTTAGCTTAAAGAAGTACTTCAGAGTTCATGACTACTCTGAAAACTTGAGGGCTAGAATAGCCATCTTCGACCTAAATGGAAAGGCTTCCATTTGGTGGGAAGACCTTAGGAATGTGAAAGGGATCCATGAGAAGGACTTATCATGGAAACAATTTGAGGAACACTTCAAGAAGAAGTATTTGTCAGAGAAATACTTTGTCGGGAAGACTAAAGAGTTCTATGAACTCAAGCTGGGACAACTCACCATAGAGGAATATATCAATAAATTCCTTGAGATGATAAGGTATGTACACTACATAAATGATGAAAGGGTAAAAGTGGAGTGATTCATTAGTGGGTTACCTCATTCCTATAGGAATAGGATTGAGTTGGATGAGCCAAAGACCTTAGAATATATTATCCGGAAGGCAAGGTATTGTTATGAACAATTCGAGAATCAGACAGAACCTCGCGAGGACTGGAAGAAGAAGAATAGTTCAGGATTCAGTAAGAAGGGGTTCAAATCCTCAATATTTAAGAACTATAAGAAGGACTCTAGGATAAGCCTTCCTACTAGAAGTGTATATCAGAAAAATTTCCCCTCCTAGAGTGGAAATAAACCTTTTGGAGCAACCCTAGGAAAGACTGATAACCCAAAGAAGGAACCCTTGAAATGTCGGGGTTGTGGAGAAGAAAATCTATTGAGGGATTGTCCACACAGACAAAAAAATAGTAGGAGAGTCTACAATAAACAAGAATCCACCACAGTCAATGATGTGGCCAGGAGCATGCCACAGATTTATGCAGCTTTGGATAATAAACAAGCCGACCACCAAGCTTCAGTGGTGGAGATGGAATGTATGATCGACAACCGTCTAGTTTCTATTTTAATTGACCCTGGTTCTAATTTGAGTTATGTGGCCTCTCAGACTGTTGATAAGTGTAAACTGCAACCAGTTAGACATGTTAATCCATGTTTGGTACAACTAGCCACTGAAACCAAAAGAAAAGTAGCAGAGTTCATACCAGCTTGCCAATTCATCATGGATGGATTGCCCACCCAAGCGACCCTTAACATACTTCCCCTAGGTTCTTATGACCTGTTGATTGGTATGGACTAGTTAGATGCTTATAAAACTAAGTTGGGATGTTACCATAAAACTTTGGAATGTGTAACTGAAGAAGGGAGAAAGATAACCCTCTGAGGGATTCAGAATCCTGTCTCAGTGAGACAAATATCAGCCCTTCAAATGAAAAATTATTGCATAAAGGGATGTCCTCTATATGCAATATAGGTGTTGGAATCTATTGAGGATGAAAAACCGAACCTAGAGGACCACCCGATATTAAGAGAGTATAGAGATGTGTTTCCAGAAGAGGTACCAGGTCTACCTTCGAGAAGAGACATTGACTTCTCGATAGAACTTGCACCAGGAGCAGTGCAAGTGTCTAGGCACCCTATAGGATGAGTACACCCGAGCTAGTTGAGCTCAAGATATAGCTAAAGGAAATGATAGACAAAGGCTACATCCGGCCCAGTGTGTCTCCATGGGGAGCACCAACCTTGTTTGTGAAAAAGAAAGATGGCATGCTCTGATTGCGCATAGATTATAGACAACTCAATAAGTCAACCATAAAGAACAAGTACCCCTTACCAAGAATCGATGACTTGTTCGACCAATTAGGGGGTGCTTCCATTTTCTCAAAGATTGACTTAAGGTTTGGATACCATCAAGTCCGAATCAAGGATGAAGACATCCAAAAAACAACCTTCAGGACCATATATGGTCACTATGAATTTGTGGTGGTGCCATTTGGATTAACCAATGCCCCCGCCACTTTTATGTGCTTGATGAACAATGTACTCAACAAATTCCTAGACAAATTTGTATTGGTTTTCATTGCTGATATCCTAATCTAATACAAGAATGGAGAGGAGCATGAAGAACATATTAGACTTGTACTTCAAGTACTAAGAGAGTATCAACTTTACGCTAAGTTTAGCAAGTGTGATTTTTTCCAGAAGCAAGTACAATACTTAGGCCATGTTATTTCTGAAGAATGGATGGCAGCAAACCCTAACAAGATCATATCTATTATGGAATGGCCTACCCCAAAGGATGTATATGATATTAGATCCTTTATTGGCTTAGCAGGATATTATAGAAGGTTCATAATAGGATTTTCCAAGATTGGTTGTCCAATCACTGCCCTTTATAAAAAGGGGGTTAAATTCACTTGGACATTAGAATGTGAAGAAAGATTTAAGGAACTGAAATACATTTGGACATGTTATCGCTCATTTTGTAGTCTAGGTCAAGTAGCTGGAAGGTAGTGACCAAACTGGCGTAACAGGAGCTTCCCCACCCACTGTCACCTCGATGGGGGGCTCTTTCTATTCAGGGTGGCTAATCCCAAGGGAGATGTCCCTAGTAATCTGGGGTCTTGAAAAGGAAAGGATCAAAAGGTCAAAATAGGTTTTCCCTTTCACAGATTACTGCCAAGAAAGATAGTCAGAGAGAAGGTATTCCACTGAAAAGGCACCTATTTGCGAGACAAGGCAATAATAAAACTAAAACGTGCAAACAATGGTTAGTACTTCAATTGTCAATGACTATCAATACAAAATACACATGAGCATAAATAAAAGTGATTATTGACGAAGTCAATGATTACAATAAAAGCTATGGCTTCAAATATTAATTCTTCAATAAATACCAAATGATAGAGCATTCAATGTAAATAACCAATCCTTGAGCTAACACAATGCAGTAAATATCATAAATATGCTCACATATAATGTTGCTGTGTCAAGCCTACTAAGGGTGACGTCAGCCCTATTCTAGGTTAGTTTTTGTAGGCAAAGAGGTGGACGTTTAGCAAAATAGGCCAATGAAAATGCTCAACACTTCTATGTCTATCAATGGATGACCTAGCCGCAACTTTAAGATCAAGCAAAAGTTCATAAAAGGCAAGACGTCATCATCAGTTTAGGGTTAGTAAGTCGCTAGGGTTAGTTAGGGTTTCAAAATTTAGAAGTTTGAAAGGTTGCTTTAACACAAGAATCTCAACATTTAAGGTTTAGACTAGTGCCTTAGGGTAAATGGAGTCAGGGAGTAAGGCTAAACTCTTAGGAGTTTCTAAATCTAAGGACGGGAGAGTTAGGATTAATGGTGCTGCAATGGCAGGGCCATGAAGTCAAAACCCTAAGGGGAGGAGGCTCATTCCGGTGTAGCTTAAGCTAGGCCTCATGCTCCTCCCTCTTTCCTTAGAACTCTTTGGCAAAAACGGCTAGCTTCAAAATATAAATCTAGGGCTGAAAAGTGTTGTAGAGCCAAGGCTCTTCAAACCCTAAAGGTCAAAACCCTAGGTGTAAACTTAATTAGGCCTAGGACGTCTTCCTTCTTTAACTTATATTTCAAAACTAACTCAGAAAAAGAGGAACTAGTGTAGCAATGGCTAGGCTATGTTCTCCTTAATCAAATGGCTAAACAATTTTTTATCATGGGGACATAAAGCAAGGACCTACTTGTGTGCTTGCTCCCCAGGGTTTCAATGATTAAGCAAAATAGCAACAATGTAACCATAAAAGTAATATATTTAACCTACAACCATTCAATCAAGAAGTTTTGCATGAGAAATACACTTACAAATCAATGAAGAGCTTATCAAATCCTAGTTGTAAACCTTCCAATGATAGAAAACACCATAAATATGCCAAGAATGATTCTCCACAACTGTAGCGCCTCAACTCCAAGAGCCAATAATCCAAGACAAAAGACTAAAAAGAGATCTCTCACAAGAGAGTGAGTTGTCTTATGTTTAAAATGAGAGGCAACGTCCTCTATTTATATCATTCAAATGACCTTTAATTACAAAAACAGGTCATTAAAATAGCCGACAAGGCTGACTAACAAAAGTTACATTATTTGTCACATTAAATGCTAAAATGTCATAATTATGAGCTAAAAGGGAGACGTTAGGCCCCTCTGAGGGAGACGTTGGCCCCTTTTGGGCAAGATCAACATCCAAAAGGCAAAACGTTGGCCCTTCTAGGGCTCCTGCAAGCTACCACATGTGCCAAATGGTCCAATCACACTGCCACATCCTACAGAAAACGTCCAGCCTGCCCAGGGTGGCGTCCTGTCCATCAAAGCCATCATCTCATCTGCAGTGGGTGATCCCCCCTAGGCCGATCTCTGCCAAAGCATCCTGGGTGAGGACGTCCTTCTTCTTCATGCAAGGGCTCATCACAACGTTGTCTTGCCTCTGCCATCCCAACAACCATATGATGGGCTCTTCAGCCCCATGGAGGTCTGAACTAATCATATCCCCATGTGTACCGGTCCACTAGTACCTGTCCGTCGGGCATGGTCCTGCACATCAAAAACTACGCCCTCCATGGGCTCATTAGTCCTCGGGATCATAGCAATGAAAATCATATTTCATCATTAAAGTTATCAAATACATGCATGAAATCCCTAACATATCATCTAAGAGCTCAAAGATATTACACAGATCTACTATACAAAGTTGAAGAAACCGACAGAACAACCTATTGGGATAATACCCACAAGATAAGGAAAGTTTCCTCAGAAAATCATTCAAGCCATGTTTTATGAGGTGATATGGTTTTAGGGATGTCCAGCCACAGTAAGACCAAGGGAAGGTGTCGTCTGTGGGTGCCTTTGTAGGAGGCGAGTTGTACCCGTCATGGATGCATTTTTTCCAAGCCCTTTATTACCTTATCTTTTATTTTATTTCAAGGTCTGACCAGAGGACACTGCCTTGGCTTGGTGACCAGAGCTGACAGTGTTACCCACTGGTATCTTCGCAGAGATGATAAGGTTGGCTCATGATGAGACCCCCTTTCCTTTGGCCATGCAACCAAAGGTCAC
>ML785533.1:435658-450480 GCA_009831015.1 Picea engelmannii | reverse complement strand
TGCATATATAAGAGGGTTATAACGATCAAATATGACACATACCATGATACCTTGGACCAATTACCTCATGGAGCAAGAGCCTTCTCCGATGCAAGTCCAAGCCGGTGGTGATGGAAGCTGCTGCTGCTGACAGGACAAATCTGACGAAGAAGAAGAAAGATGGGTCCTCCAGAACCATGCTCAAATCAATCCTTCTCTCGGTACTCCATGTCTAGGACCTGTGGGCCTCGAGACATGATCTCCTAGTTATCCCTAGATATCGAGGATAACATATGGCTCCAACTTGGGGACATGTGCTAGCTGTAGAGCGCATGAGAACCTCAACAATCTCTGGCATAAACCTGTAGACCTGCTCACACTTGACAAGAAAGCATCAGCAACAAAGGTGGGGTGGTATTGCATACATATGAGATAAAACAATCAAGATGCATATATAAAGGAAACAAACAATAAATGCATACGGTATAATACACGAAAGTGCCTACCTACTCATACTTACCTGTATAATCAGGTCCCACCACCCTGGTGGGGTTTGAGGAGGCGTCCGCTGGTGGGATTTTTCTTATTACCTTGAAGAACTCTGGTATATTGTACTGAGGGAGGTGGGTGGGCTTCAGGAGTAAAGGTTTCTTGTTGGGACGGATGTATCTGCACATTGTCTTCATTCTTTGGCTTTTTCAGTATTTTGACCGTCCCTACTTCTTTGCTTTGAAATTGGTCTAGAAGTTGTTGATACTCTTCTTTCTTGGGCCACTCAATCTGGTCAAAGTCTTCTTTCGTAGTAAAGGGCATATCTTCCGGAGAGTATTCTTGAAGAGTTTGTATCACATCTTTTTGCGCTTCATTCTCAGCAGGGGGAACATCATGTACATGAGTTCCAGTTAGTGGCACGTTGAGTAATTGTCCAGTTGTCCCATCCTTCAAAGGTAATCATAGAAAAGTGAGATCCATCTCAAGGGAACCGCCTATCATTTCACCAAACTTTCTAGACAAAATCATTCCCCACACATCCGGAACATCAACGACTATAATATCTATTCGAACTATCTTTTCGGGGAACTCCTTCAATCGTACTTCGATATTTTCAATTACACCATGTGTGGGTATAGATTTGGATTCAAATCCACACACATTCCTGTAAGGCCTGGTTACCTTTAGGCCCATCTACTGCATGACTTTAAGAGGCATCATATTTGCACCAACACCTGTATCTAGCATGCAGTTGTTGAGATATTTATTGTCCATTGCAAGAGTCATGAAGAAAGGAGGATTCTCACCGTAGTGGATCCTGAAATGATTTGCTTGCAGCATAATTGGGGGGTCCATAGGTTCAACCATTCCTGAAAAGAAGTTGTTGAAGCATTCTTTAATAGACGAGATATTAATGGCTTCTTTCAGAGGAACATTCACATGCATTTTTTCCAAAGCTCCTTCAAGGTCAAAATCAAGGGTAATTTTGTCGGCTTTGGAATTCTTAGGAGGAAGAACTTCAGAAGATTTTGATTGATCACTTGTAGTTTGGCTTGGGTTCTTTCTCCGATACACTTGGACTTCCTGCTTCTTTAGCTTCTCTCGTGATTCTTGATCCAAGTTGTTGATTATGGCTAACCTTGCTGCTCGGGCTGCATCCTTCAGGGCTTGTTTATGTTCTTCATCAGTGATGTTTATCTGAGGGATATCTGAGAAGTAGTCAAGGTTGTTAACTTGTTGCTGGCTGGCATTATAAGGACACTCGTTCTCCCAATGTGCTTCACTGCACTCCAGAAACCAAGGGTTTTCATCAACAGCATTTGCAGAGGCCAATGTATTTGGGACTTCATTTTCATTCTTCGGTTTGTAATTTTGATTCCCCTTTGGGAATGGCCCTTTAAATGGAGGTCTAGGTGCCTGGGTCTGGGATTTTTCAAGTCTCACGATTCGGTTCATCATTTCCTCTTGATTCTTCATGATTCTATCTACTGAAGCTTGTAGCTTGCTGATACTGGTGCACAAATCCGAAGTGGGTTCATCATTGTGTACCGTTTTCTGTTTGACATCTATTTTCCCCCTAGCGTTAGAAAAAGGTTCAGTCTTGGATGAGAGGAGGTTTCCTTCAATATTGGTTGCAAGCTCTTGGGCTTCTTGAATGGATTGAGGGTCCTTGTCTCTGAGGAGATACCCTAATTGGCCATTGAAAGATCTAGTATAAATGTGAAGAAGGTATTCATCTTTCGGATGATGGCTTGGGGGAATTCATTGAAGTAAATCTTCGAATCTGGTATGAAACTCCCGAATGGATTCATTTTCACGTCTAGCAATGCCATTCAGTCGGGTAAGCATCATGTTCGGGTCTTCCTTGATGCCCCACCTTCTGAGGAAGATTTCTTCAAGTCTATCCATGGTCTTAATACTTCCATCAGGTAGGCCAAGATACCAACGTCTTGCAACATCATAGAGAGTAGCAGAGAAAATCTTCATGACCAAGTATTCAGCGTCATCAGCAATAGGGTGAAGCTAAAAGAATGCCCAGAAACTACTCATGTGCTCTTCGACACTAGTAGCATCAGTGCCGGTAAACTTAGGCAACCACTTTTCATACTTAGGTGGCATTTGCCTAGGGTAACGAGGTATAGATGACATGTCCAAAGGTTTAAACAAAGTGGATGACCATTCTCTTTGATTGTTGACTGGGTTTGTAGTACCGGTCTGAGAAGTAGACATGTTTAAAGGAAGTCTCTTTCCAAAAAGTGACTTGACAACAGGTGAATTAGCAGGAGGCTTCCTTCTGAAATCTAGAGGAGGGTTATTGAACCTCCTTTTGGTCTGTGGAGTCGCCGGATAGTTTCCCTGAAACTACCAAAGAATAGGGGGAAAAGAATGTAGTGGATTCACCAGGTAAGCTTGTAAGAAAAAGGTCTTTGAGGCAAGGCTTACCAAAGGTTTGTCGTTGAGGAAGGTTGACTCAGTGTTCCTCGACAACGACGCCAAAATGTTATCGCTCAGTTTGTAGTCTAGGTCAAGTAGCTGGAAGGTAGTGACCAAACTGGCGTAACAGGAGCTTCCCCACCCACTGTCACCTCGATGGGGGGCTCTTTCTATTCAAGGTGGCTAATCCCAAGGAAGACGTCCCTAGTAATCTGGGGTCTTGAAAAGGAAAGGATCAAAAGGTCAAAATAGGTTTTCCCTTTCACAGATTACTGCCAAGAAAGATAGTCAAAGAGAAGGCATTCCACTGAAAAGGCACCTGTTTGAGAGACAAGGCAATAATAAAACTAAAACGTGCAAACAGTGGTTAGTACTTCAATTGTCAATGACTATCAATACAAAATACACATGAGCATAAATAAAAGTGATTATTGACGAAGTTAATGATTACAATAAAAGCTATGGCTTCAAATATTACTTCTTCAATAAATACCAAATGATAGAGCATTCAATGTAAATAACCAATCCTTGAGCTAACACAATGCAGTAAATATCATAAATATGCTCACATATAATGTTGCTGCGTCAAGCCTACTAAGGGTGACGTCAGCCCTATTCTAGGTTAGTTTTGGTAGGCAAAGAGGTGGACGTTTAGCAAAATAGGCCAATGAAAATGCTCAACACTTCTATGTCTATCAATGGATGACCTAGCCGCAACTTTAAGATCAAGCAAAATTTCATAAAAGGCAAGACGTCATCATCGGTTTAGGGTTAGTAAGTCGCTAGGGTTAGTTAGGGTTTCAAAATTTAGAAGTTTGAAAGGTTGTTTTAACACAAGAATCTCAACGTTTAAGGTTTAGACTAGTGCATAGGGTAAATGGAGTCAGGGAGTAAGGCTAAACTCTTAGGAGTTTCTAAATCTAAGGACGGGAGAGTTAGGCTTAATGGTGCTGCAATGGCAGGGCCATGAAGTCAAAACCTTAAGGGGAGGAGGCTCATTCCGGTGTATCTTAAGCTAGGCCTCATGCTCCTCCCTCTTTCCTTAGAACTCTTTGGCAAAAACGGCTAGCTTCAAAATATAAATCTAGGGCTGAAAAGTGTTGTAGAGCCAAGGCTCTTCAAACCCTAAAGGTCAAAACCCTAGGTGTAAACTTAATTAGGCCTAGGATGTCTTCCTTCTTCAACTTATATTTCAAAACTAACTCAGAAAAAGAGGAACTAGTGTAGCAATTTCTAGGCTATGTTCTCCTTAATCAAATGGCTAAACAAGTTTTTATCATGGGGACTTAAAGCAAGGACCTACTTGTGTGCTTGCTCCCTAGGGTTTCAATGATTAAGCAAAATAGCAACAATGTAACCATAAAAGTAAGATATTTAACCTACAACCATTCAATCAAGAAGTTTTGCATGAGAAATACACTTACAAATCAATGAAGATCTTATCAAACCCTAGTTGTAAACCTTCCAATGATAGAAAACACCATAAATATGCCAAGAATGATTCTCCACAAGTGTAGCGTCTCAACTCCAAGAGCTAATAATCCAAGACAAAAGACTAAAAAGAGATCTCTCACAAGAGAGTGAGTTGTCTTATGTTTAAAATGAGAGGCAATGTCCTCTATTTATATCATTCAAATGACCTTTAATTACAAAAACAGGTCATTAAAACAGCCGACAAGGCTGACTAATAAAAGTTACATTATTTGTCACATTAAATGCTAAAATGTCATAATTATGAGCTAAAAGGGAGATGTCAAGCCCCTTTGAGGGAGACGTTGGTCCCTTTTGGGCAAGATCAACATCCAAAAGGCAAAACGTTGGCCCTTCTAGGGCTCCTGCAAGATGCCACACGTGCCAAATGGTCCAAGCACACTGCCACATACTCCAGAAAACGTCCAGCCTACCCTGGGTGGTGTCCTGTCCATCAAAGCCATCATCTCATCTGCAGTGGGTGATCCCCCCTAGGCCGATCTCTGCCAAAGCATCCTGGGTGAGGACGTCCTTCTTCTTCTTCATGCAAGGGCTCATCAAAACGTTGTCCTGCCTCTGCCATCTCAGCAACCATCTGATGGGCTCTTCAGCCCCATGGAGGTCCGAACTAATCATATCCCCATGTGTATCGTTCCACTGGTACCTGTCCGCCAGGCATGGTCCTGCACATCAAAAACTACGCCCTCCATAGGCTCATTAGTCCTCGGTATCATAGCAATGTAAATCATATTTCATCATTAAAGTTATCAAATACATGCATGAAATCCCTAACATATCATCTAAGAGCTCAAAGATATTACACAGATCTACCATACAAAGTTGAAGAAACCGACATAACAACCTATTTTGCTAATACCCACAAGATAAGGAAAGTTTCCTCAGTAAATCATTCAAGCCATGTTTTATGAGGTGATATGGTTTTAGGGATGTCCAGCCACAGTAAGACCAAGGGCAAGTGTCGTCTGTGGGTGCCTTTGTAGGAGGCGAGCTGTACCCGTCATGGATGCATTTTTTCCAAGCCCTTTATTGCCTTATCTTTTATTTTATTTCAAGGTCTGACCAGAGGACACTGCCTTGGCTTGGTGACCAGAGCTGACAGTGTTATCCACTGGTATCTTCGCAGAGATGATAAGGCATTCTCGTGATGAGACCCCCTTTCCTTTGGCCATGCAACCAAAGGTCACTGCCCTGGCGTGGTGACCAGATGATGGAAATGTCATACTGATGGATACCTATGAACATAATGGGCCGGCTAGTGATGAGACCTCCCATCCTCTTAGTTAGATCTTGCTTTATTATTTTTCTTAGGGTCCCTTATGTTTCTTATCGAGAGGCGTTTTATTTCCTTCTCGGGGATCCCCTGTGCGAAGCATCTCTAGGTTTTATTTCCTATGGCTTTTATCTTTTACCAGCTGCTTTTACCCCCTGGGCCTTTAGCCCCTTCTTCCCACAAGACATTGACATATAGAACATCGAGGACGATGTTCCTTTAAGGGGGAGGGAATTGTAACACCCATGTTTCCCCCAGTTTGTAAATATAATTATATGGGCCAAGAGACTATGGAAAACTCAATATGTGTGAATGTTTGATTTGATCGACCTTTGTATAAAAGGTCAATGAATGTAAATTTTGTTAATTACTATAAAATGGATAAGTGTTGCATGACTGTTGGAATGAGGGTGTCCTAAGAGAGACCATGAATGCTATGAAAGAGATGGTGAAGGGGACCAGAAATGGTTGCGTTAACCTCCACCAACCTAGTACCTTACTGGATTTAATTTCTCAGGACCAGAATAGTCCTCTGACTCAAGAATGAATTATAGTCAGGATGGTAGGTGGGAAGACCTCCTCAAGATTTAATGAGGGGATGGGGCAGGGCACCCATATGTAAGGCTTTCAGACCTGAAAACATAATGGGAATTCGAGCCACACACAATCTTGTTGAGGAAGGAAAGAAAGGAAGGCATAGTGGGCAGAGGAAGACCTATGAAGAGTGCAGAGGAGATACTGAGCTCTCGGGTTCTTGGAAGTCTATGAAAAAGAGTGTGTTATGGTCGCAGGAAATAGAGACTGACTCACGAGAAGGAGAGTAACCTTTGTCCCTATCTATGACTGTTTCAGGAGAAGGAGAGTAACCTTCGTCCCTGCCTATTTCTGTGTTGGGATAAGGAGAGTAACCTTTGTCCCTAACTTTCGTTGAGCCGAAAGAAAAAGATTGAATCTCAAAGTATCATTGTCTAGCTCGAGGGTGGCCAGTGCTAAATATGTTAGGAGTGATTGAGCCTATGGTTGGGTGGAAACGAGCACCCCTTTCAGCAGTCACATCACGTCTTCTGGTTTTGATAAGTGTTTTCATGATTTGTGCTTTGAAATAGATTAATGAATGAATGGATGTATGTATACACTTAATATTGGCCTCTGTATTGACTGATCAAGTGATGTGTACATAATTATCTCCTTGAGAACTTATGCTTCTGTCTGATTTCCCATATGCTCCAGTTTAACCATCGAAGGTGTTTTCCCCATGGAGTTACCTCACAGTTCCAGAGTCAGAGCAAGCCTCTTGGCACTGCTACTATCTCTGTAATTCCACGAGTTTACCTCACCCTGTCTCAGAACTTAAAGTTTTGCGAGCTAGGAAGGCACTTCCTTCAAACTAGTAGGCTAAGAGACCTTAGGCTCATGCCCACAACCTTAACCAAATATCGTCTAAGAGTAGAGTTTATAGCCCAATATTCATTAGAGGTTCCATATAACCAGGGTCTAGGAACCCTGCGCTAAGTCTGAGAGGAGCTATCTCTTGACGGCTTCAGAGCTTCGAGAGCTCGAAGCCTTGGGATGTCAAAATTCATAACTATCAAAAATACCTAAATATCGGAGTCGTGGAAGGTTGTGAGTTGTTGATCTGGAGAGTCCGTTGACGCCCCTTATCGACCATCTGATCGTCTAGTGGAAGGTTTCACCTATGGTACTTCGACGAAGTTCCACTTCGGGAGAATGGAGATGCTATAGCATCAAACTCCTCGAACGTCAAAGGTTGAAGTGAAGGAAATCCATAGATTTGGTGGAGATCATTAGGATCCATAGATCCATGGATCTACATGGCCGAATCTCGACCGTGATATTCGAGGGATGTTAGAAGGTTGTCAGTCTGGGGTGACGTGGCATAATGATGTCACGCAGAGACACATTGACCTTAGTTTGAAGTGCAACGTGTTACCCAGATTCGTGCATATCACATACCCTATATACCTACTGGAACGTGGCATGTGTCATCCCCGATGAGGGTGCATGTCACCCCTGGCCCTTCCACGTGTCATCTTGTGGTATGTGTCGCCTAGCCTAAAGGGTTGGTGAAGTGACTGGGACTCCGGGAGCCCAGGACTTCGGGACTTTGGAGGGTTTGGGGTGTAGTATGGTAGAGAGACCGAATGGCTCGAAGGCTGGATCCACGTGGTGAGTTTAGGGGAATTCAGAAGTTTGAAACTCCAGGTGGTCTCGTCAGTAGATAGAAAAGAGGCGTGAAGCGCCGAATTCCTCCACAACTGATATATGAGAAATAGAGTAAGTCCAGTCATGGGATCAAATGATGGATGGTTTTCCACCGTGGAGGAAGGAACTTGGAAATAAATCATGTGAGGTGGATCCACGTGGGCGCCATGTGGCCCTCAACCATTGAACACCTGAATAACTTTAGAAAGATATATCCGTTGGTTCTGGGCTCGGTTTTGATCATGGAGACCGTGGTTGGAAAACTACGGACGAGCAGAGTGTGGTAGAGACCCCGAATGAAGGATTTGATCACTTAAGGAGAACAAAATTTTGAGGCCCCATCCCTAGGAAATCCACTCAGGGGTTGGGTGTGTTACACCATCTTTATCGAGTTGTCAAAGTAGGGCAGCTCTTGCACCAAGGCAAGTGGCTAACCCCGGGCCAAATTTAGCAGAAATTTCCTCATCTAATGGGGGAACTCAACGAAATGAAGACCATTGCTTCCTAAGGGGGGAGGATTGGTCCAGATGGATGTCGATGGCCTCCCACCTATTCCAACTGGCTCATTTTGGCATTTTTCCAGTTCGACAATTTTTTTCCTAGTTTTTGGGTCCCTAACTTTCGGGGCCATTTTGAGTCCCTAAACAACATTTTTAGGGATCACCGCAATCAACATAAAAACAAAGTTAGAGTACGATGAAAACATGTGTAGTCCTTAGATAAAACTTTCCAATGGGCTATCGTGGGCCGAAAATGGAGATCGTATGCAAAAGTTACGACCCCAGGAAGTTGATGTACTAACTTACCCAAACGGGGCCCACATGACTTTTGGCGCTTCATCTCCTAGGGTTAGGTTTTTGGATGTCTAGGGTTTTTGACATTCCTGTTTATTGTAAAAAGGCCTTGAGAGCCTCATTGTAATCATCTTCTTGCGAATGAGTGCAGCTGTCAGATCTCTTCTCAGAGATAAGCCGCCACCATTCTAGCAAGCTTGTGTTCCGCTGCATTTTAGAGTTTCAACTTATTTCCTTATTGAATAGAAACCAGTTTTATTGTATATCTGTTATTCTGTGTTAAGAATATTTTGATAATAATATGTATTCATTTCTTTCTTCTCATAGAATCCAGATCATTTTCATAGGTGGATTTTCCCAAGTGTCTTTTAGAAAGTTGTTTACTAGTGAAGGCCAATGGTTTTCCTTCTTACATGAAAACTGCCCCAATGCATTTCCTAGAGGTGTCACACTCCAAAAAAAAAGTATTTGTGAAGTCGGGCAGTGCCATAACTGGATTCATACACATATCCTCTTTCAAAGCTTGGAAAGATTGATCAATCACCATATTCTGACTAAAAGCATTTTTATTAAGGAGGGTAGTGAGTGGGGATGCAAATTTTCCATAATTATGGACAAATTTTCGATAATATCTAGTTAAACCCAATAAACCTCACAAAATTTTAAGAGTTTTAGGGTGGGGCCAGTCCTTCATATATTTTATTTTCTTAGGATCCACACAGACACCATCCTTACCCATAATATGGCCTCGGTATTCTACTTTAGAAGCTCCAAAGGCACATTTAGACTATTTGAGAAAGATTTGATGTTGAGAAAGTAAGTGTGAGACTTGATCCACATGGGAAAGATGGGATTTCCAAGTTCTACTATAAATTAGGATATCATCAAAGAATACGAGTACAAAAAGAAAAAGGAAGGGGCTGAGGGCATGATTCATGAGACTTTGGAAAGTGAAGGGTGCATTACACAAGCTAAAGGGTGTGACCAAGAACTCATAATGGCCTTCATGAGTATGAAAGGAATTCTTGGGAATATCGGCCTCCTCCATACATATCTAGTGGTAGCCATAATGCATATCAAGTTTGGTAAATAATTGAGCACCACTCAGTTCATCCAAAAGGTAATCAATGATGGGAATTGGAAATTTATCTTTGATGGTGATTTTGTTGAGAGCTCAAAAATTAGGGCACATGCGCCAAGTACCTTCTTTCTTGAGTACCATGACAACGAGAGAGGAATAAGAACTTGTACTAGGGTATATTACACCCATAGCTAACAATTCTTGAACAATTTCTCAATTTCATTTTTCTGAGAAAAGGGGTGACGATAAGGGTGAACATTGGGAGGAAGACTACCAAAGACCAGTAAAATGGAATGATCATGGAGGCCACAGGAAGATGGGAGTCCTTGAGGGTTGTAAAAAATGGATTGGTGTTTAGAGCAGAGAAGTTGCATGTCAGAATGAACAATGGGGGAGGGAGTCATAAATTATTGAATGGAATGGAACTAAGAAATAATGTGAGAATGACCCTTTTTGAGGATTTTTTCCATTCGGTGTGAATTGACAATATTGGGGGAACCTACCGTGATGACTTGGAAATTGTATCGATGTCCATTCTCTTAGAACCTCATGTACAATTCCTTGAAGTCCATGGTGATGGGGTCGAGTGTGCGTAACCATTCAACACCCATAACAATGTCACAACCACCCATTTCAATAAAAAACATGTGGGATTTGAAATTATAATCACCAATTTGCAGGCGAACATTTTCACAACGACCCCAACATTTTATGGAACCACCATTAACAATCATGATTTGAAAGTTATTAACTGCGTGAATATAACAAAGGGTCTATTGAGAAATTTGGTGATGAATGAAATTATGAGTGTTTCCATTGTCGATGAGGATAATGAATTTCTGATGCTTGATATATCCAATCAACTTAAGGTTTTGGGGAGCTGAGATACTAGTGAGAGCATGAATATATATGAAAGGTTTGACCTCAGGTGGATTAGAGGGTGGGATAGAATCATCGACGTGGGGAAACACTTCGAAAAGGGAAACATCACCATCATATTCAAAATTTTCCTTAGAAATGGGCATAAAAAGGTTTTGTTCCTTACATTTATGCCCCAAAAAATAATTTTCATGACAGTTGTGACAAAGGCCCTTAAGTTGGTGTTCAACAATTTTCACCCCAGTTAATTTTTAGACCTTAAGAGGAGGGGAAGGAGGAGCTGAATTGGTGGGGCAAGAACGTGGAATAAAGGATGGCTTTTTTATTTTAGATGAGACTACTTATCAGGCTTCCCTGGATCGGTAAGTGGCTTCAAGCCAAGTCTAGGGGCGAGCCATTGGTACATGAGCTCGAATGTCATCCTTGAGTTCATTAATAAAGAATTCATGGAAGAAGGTGTCTGACATGCCTTCAGTTTGGAAATATAATTTCTCAAAGGAAGTGATTTTGTCTTCAACTATACCAAACTATTTAAGCTTGGTCAAATAGCCCAAATGATGAGTGTTTGTGTCAAAGCGTTCATAAACATTTGAAACAAATTGGGTCCAAGCAATATAACCTCAGTGTGAATTTTTACACCATTTCCATTTGAGTGACCCAAGGTCCGAGCCATCAAATTTATTCACCTCTACTTTAGGAAGATGTAGGTCACGAGCAAGGGAGTTAGAATGAAAGGTCGTGTAATGGGATCCTTGGAGAGACAAAACCATGTGGTTAGGGATTTCATCTCGATAGTGAGGTCATCTAGTTTAGTGAGCTTAGAGTTTATGGTAGCAATGTCTGAGGTAACTAGATTGAAATTGGGTTCATTCTTGGCTTGATATACTTGGAATGCATTGTTGAGGTTGGTCAAGGACTTGTCTAGGGTAGTGATGTGGTTGTCAAAGTCTTGGTTATGAGTGCCGATATAGGAGATAAGATGGAAAGAAGAGGGATAGTGGGTTCACACATGAGGGATTATGAGAGAGTGGTATCATTGCAATTTGCGTGAAAAGAGGAATCTAGTGAGATGGGTCCTAAATAAGAGTGCCAGAGAGGGTGGGTGGGTCCACACAAAATATTTTTATGAGAGAGGGGTACCATGGCAACTAGTGCAAAGAGAGGAATCTAGTGGGATAGGTACCAAATAAGGGTGTCAGTGGGACTACTATTTTTTTTGTTAATTTTTTACTCCTGCTGAATAATACCGTGGTGACAGAATGCCCAAAATTTTAATACTGAAGATTGTGTAGGAATTTTGTAGCCTAGATGTAGGAAGCAAGGTTTCCCACACTAGATGTGCAAAATTTCAACACTATTTATGTTTTGTTCTGTTCTGACAGTAAGGGTTAGGGTTTTGAGGGTTCCTAAGGACAAGGGAGTGCTTTTTGCTATAACTCTCTTATATACTTGCGAGGTCCAACAATAGTACTCAACCAAATATCTTTGGGTGCTAACTAAGGAGTGTTAATTGTACCCTTAGTTTTACTACCCGATGATCCAAGAGGATCCAAAAGGATCCAGAACACTCAAAAGAGATCCAAGAGGATCCAAAATGATAAAAAATTGATCTTCTCAAATTCTTTTGAAAACAAATTCATTGCATAGAACTCGACGATAGCTTTCCAATAACGCAAAAATCGCCTCAAACGAAGTTTGTATGAAGAAGTTATGGCCGATCAAAGTTTTGGTTAGACATGTCAAAAGTCAAAGGGGGTGCCACATGGCAGGCCCACAGGATGCCACGCGGCTTGTCCATACAGGTCGTACAACTGTCAAGATGGCATTAGCATGGTGATGTGGCAACATGATAGTCTACCACATGTCACCGAAAAATGCCATTTTTGGGGGTCCATGTGAACCAATAATAAAGTGCCATGTGTCATCTGTATAAATGATGTGGCATCTATATGATGATGTGGGAGGTGACTGGATGATGATGTGGCAGTATGGTTGACAGGTGGCAACATGACAATTCAACGTGTGGTAGGTCTATATGCTGACTGTGCATTATGTGGACCAATGGTGGAGTACCACGTGGCCTAATGAGGGCATGCCACGTGGCACCCTCAACCATGCCAAAAGGGCCTTATCCATCCAAAATTATCTCCATGAGATTTGAACTTATGATATGTTGTCACATAACCAAGCACTTTACCATTACACCATTTGTAATATTTGTTATACATAACATAAAATAATATATTTAAATTCATATTGTTGTAACTAATATGCCAAATAACCAAGCGCTTTACCATTACACCATGTGTAATATTTGTTATACATAACATAAAATAATATATTTAAATTCATATTGTTGTAACTAATATGCCAAAAGCGAAGGCCACAGAGCTTGAACCCATCACCTCTACCAACAACCTAATGACTTAACACATAATGATTGGGGATTGAAGTCGTCACCTCCACCAACAACCTAACACCTTAACACATAACGGTCGGACCATTGCACCACGTGTGCGTTTTTTATAACAACTACAAAATATTTTATTTAAGTGTAACAAATGCAACCAGTGTATATAGGGGGGTCGGGTGGCCGACCTAACGTATATAACCCAACGCCTACTCACCGTACATGGACATAGAAATGTGTTCCAAAGCGAGGTCCTACATATAATTTCATGCCAAGTTCAAAATTTTTCCTCGTTTTGCATGTAAGAGGTGTCCATTTGGGTTTGTCTCGTTTTGCGTGCTATTGAGTTCTTTGAGGCAAGTATAGGGTGTTGTTACTCATTTTCTCAGAATTTCGAGAGGGATCTGATGGTGATGTATATTTTTTGTAAAAATTCTATGTGTGAAAAGTATTAGTCCAATTTTTCATGTATGAGACCTGTTATCCCCGATGTCTAGGGATAACTAGGAGATCATGTCTCGAGGCCCACAGGTCCTAGACATGGAGTACCGAGAGCAGGATTGACCTGAGCATGGCCCTGGAGGGCCCATCCTTCCTTTTCTTCGTCGGACTTGTCCTAGCAGCAGCAACAGCTTCCATCACCATTGGCTTGGACCTGCATCGGAGAGGACTCTTGCTCCATGAGGTAATTGGTCCAAGGTATCATGGTATGTGTCATTTTTTTATCATTATAACCTTCTTATATACGCATTAGGTTCCTTTCATTTTTGATGACTGCTTGGATATTACACTAATCCACTTGACCATTGTTGGGGTGATTGATGGGGTGACTTAGCAAGCTTTTATTTATGGGTTTTGGTTAGCCACCAAAGGGGATTTGCAGAGCCATCGTCCGCTCCCACCATTCTATCATTTTTCATCTTATCTCCCGCACATCTATCCCATTCCCCTAGTCTATCCATTAGGATGACCTTTGAGGGTTACACTTTGTCTTGTGGGAAGAAGGGGATAAAGGGCCAGGGGGTAAAAGCAGCTGGTAAAAGATAAAAGCCATAAGAAATTAAACCTAGAGATGCTTCGCCCAGGGGATCCTCGAGAAGGCAATAAAAGGTCTCTCGATTAGAAACTAAAGGGACCCTAAGAAAAAAATAATAAATCAAGACCTAACCAAGAGGATGGTAGGTCTCATCACGAGCCGGCCCATTATGTTCATAGGTATCCAACAGTATGACATTGCCACTATCTGGTCACCACGCCAGGGCAGTGACCTTTGGTTGCATGGCCAAGGGAAAGGGGGTCTCATCACGATCCAACCTTATCATTTCTGTGAAGATACCAGTGGGTAACACTATCAACTCTGGTCACCACGCCAAGGCAGTGCCCTCTGGTCAGACCTTGAAATAAAAAGAAAGAAAGCAATAAAAGAAAAATAAAGGCAATAAAGGGCTTGGAAAAAATGCATCCATGACGGGTACAACTCGCCTCCTACAAAGGCACCCAAATACAACACTTGCCCTTGGTCTTACTGTGACTGGACATCCCTAGACCATATCACCTCATAAAACATGGCTTGAATGATCTTCTGAGGAAACTTTCCATCTTTTGTGGGTATTAGCCCAATAGGTTCTTCTGTTGGTCTTCTTCAGCTTTGTATAGTAGATCTGTGTAATGTCTTTGAGCTCTTAGATGATATGCTAGGGATTTCATGCATATATTTGATAAATTTAATGATGAGATATGACTGACATTGCTATGATCCCTAGGACTGAT
>ML785533.1:409060-434953 GCA_009831015.1 Picea engelmannii | reverse complement strand
GTTTTGACTTTAGGGTTTGAAGGGCCTTGCCATTGCAACACCTTTCACCCTTAGATTTATGTTTTGAAGCTAGCCGTTTTGCCAAGGATTTTTAAGGAAAGAGGGAGGAGCATGAGGCCTTGCTTAAGCAACACCGGAATGAGGCTCCTCCCCTTAGGGTTTTGACTTCATGGCCCTGCCATTGCAGCACCATAAAGCCTAACTCTCCCGTCCTTAGATTTAGATTCTCCCGAGACCTAGCCTTTACTTCTTGACTCCATAATACCCCAAGGCACTAGTCTGATTCTCCAATGTTGAGTTTATTGTGCCAAAACAACACCTTCAAACTTCTTAAATTTCAAACCCTAACTAACCCTAACGTCTCACTAACCCTAATCTGATGATGACGTCATGCCTCTTTTGAGCTCTTGGTTGATGTAAAACATTGTGGCTTAGTCATCTAAGTGATAGACATCGAAGTGTTGATAATTTCCATTAGCCTATTTGCAAAACGTCCATCTCCTTGTCTACCAAACTAACCCTAGAAGAAAGCTGACGTCACCTTTAGTTAGTATAGTGACGCAACAAACCTTTATATATGAGATTTTAATGATATTTAATGCATCGTGTTAGTTCAAAGATTGGTTATCTACATTGAATGCCATATCATTTCCAGTGTTTATTGAGAAGTAATATCATAAGCTATAGTCATTTTTTGCAATCATTGACTTCGTCAATAATTATTGCTATTTGTGCTCATATATATTTAATGTTGATAGTCATTAATCCATGAAGTACTAACCACTATCTGCACGTTTTAGTTTTATTGTTGCCTTGTCTCGCAAACAGGTGCTCCTTTGTGGTATTTCTTCATTTTGACTATCCTCCTGGTGGTAATCTGTGAAAGGGAAAACTTACCTTTATCCTTCAATAGCATGTGCCTTTCAAAACCCCAAATTACCAGGGACGTCTCCCTTGGACTTAGCCACCCTAAATAGGAAGAGCCCCCCATCGAGGTGACAGTGGGTGGGGAACCTCCTGTTTCATCAGTTTGATCCTTACCTTCTAGCTACTTAACCTAGACTACAAACTGAGCGATAACAAGACCCATAGTCTCGTTATTCGTGCAAAAGGGGTTTTTTCGGCACTGGTTCAGAACATAGTCAACTTTATACTCATTTTTCTCAGATTTTCATGAGGAATTCAGTAATGACCTCTGTTTCTAGGATCGAGTAACATAATTGAAGAGTGACATCAAATTTGGCATTGTAAGCCCATTTATTTAAATTTTGGCATTTTGAGAATTAATAAGAGCGATCTATTTCTCTTCTTTTTGGCACTTGTTATTTCCACAAATTATATTCATCATTTAATGAAGTTTTATGGATAAATAAGTGGTTTCACATGATATTTTTCAAATAGTCAAGTCAATCTTCAATTTCCTAAATCTAGTCAAATGTTTATGTGTATTTATGAACTAATTGACATCTAAGGATTTTCGGGTTGAATTGGTATAAGAGTTTGTTGATATTTCAGATCAATTTGGTATCATAAATCATTTGGTATTTTCAGATTAGTTGATATCAGAGATGGTTTTGATGTTTATTTTCAAGTGAATGCTTACGAGGTCCAAGTCTAAGCGAGGTGAAGGCAAGCTTACAAGTTAGAATCCTAAAATTGGTTCAAGGAGCTTCACTCGAAGGAAAAAAATGGAGCATGAAGATGTTCTTTCTCAAGTTGATAAGGAGTTTCGAAAAATGTTCCTTGAGATGACAGTGATGGTGAAGGAATTGTGGAAAGACCTAGAAAGACGAAGAGGAACTCCTCATCAAAATGAAGGTGGTCCATCGAGAACATTATTTAAAGAAGAAGGTGAAGGTGAAAAATCTCTAGAGCCTCCTTCGTTCCCATCATCCTCATCCTCATCCTCATCCTCATCCTCATCATCATCATCATCATCTTCCGATGGAAGTGAACATTATTCTCATAAGACAAAGAAACATTGTAAGAAGTCTTCTCATTCTCATGATCTGCCTTTGTTAAATCTAGATGTAAAGTTTGATTTGCCTACTTATGATGGAGAGTTGAATGCAAAGAATTTTGATAATTGGGTCAAACAGATTGAAGTGTATTGCAGGGTATAAAAAATCATAAATGACGCTTCAAGGATACAATTGGCTACTCTTCGCCTAAGAAACACAACTTTGATATGGTCGGAGAATCATACACAAGCCAATCTTATTCAACATGGTAAAATCATTTCTTCTTGGATTGAATTTACTCCTGCATTAAGAAAACAATTTTATCCATTAGCTTATATGCAAACATCAATGAATGCTTGGCAACATTTAAGACAAGGAAAAGGGAAAAATGTTCAAGCTTATACATAGGAATTTAAGAAGAAGGCATTATCTTTGGGAATTCCATTACATACTCTTGAAACTCTTCTAAAGTATATTGGTGGTATGCACTCATATCTTCACCATACTATATTGATGTTTAATCCTACTAATATTGACAAAGTATCAATTCAAGCTACTCATCTTGAAGCCAACAAAGGAAAATACGTTGAGGACGAGTTAGAGGAACCACATGAATTTGAGGAGCAGTTGAAAGGAAAAGGGAAGAGTAAGAAGACAACTACATTGAAGAAGGATGAAGAGAAGAAGCCTACATGTTCTCAATGCGAGAAGAAAAAACATGATGAGAAGAATTGTTAGAAGTTGCATCCAGAATTGAAACCAAAGTGGGCTCAACCTAGAAGGGGTAAAAATAAGTCCATGACCATAGCTCAGGATCTTGGATCAGATTCTGAGGATGAAACTAAGGTTACAACTATGGGAATCAAAGGTAAATATTTTGTTGCAAGTTTCAGTTCGTGTACTTCTTCTGCAAAGTCCAATGTAATATTTTATGGAAGGAAAAGAAATGACCTGTTTCATTTACGAGTTATCTCAAAGAACAATAAGATTGATACACTTGTTGATAGTGGATCACAAGTAAATCTTATTTCAGAGCAAGTTGTTCAGAATTTGGGATTGGAAACTAGGCCTCATCCGAGACCATATCCTCTGGGTTGGATTTGTGATAATGCTCATGTACATGTAACTAAGAAATGAAAATTACAGTTTGAGATCACATCCCGTTTCATTGATGAGGTAGAATTAGATGTGGTTCCACTTGACATTTGTGGGATTGGTTTGGGAAGTCCATACTTGTATGACATGAAGACCATTTTCTATAGGGAACACAAAAAATGTCATCTTTTGAAGGATGGGATAGAGTTCATTGTGAGAGCTCATTAAATGAAGATGAATTTGACAATTGTCACTACAAGGCACATGCTAATTAATGTTAGTATCCATGATCGAAATTTATAGCCTACGATTGAAAGTAGAACAAGTCCTTTGGTTGATGTTGTTCCTATTAAGAAGGGAAAATATGTTGATTTTTTATTCTTTTTCACATCTGTATATTCTTTTTTTTTGTTCATTCTATTACTAATAAGTGGAATATGGTTGTCTACTGCAACAATGAATGGCGGATTTTGTGAATTTAAGGGAATGGTTAACTTGGTCAACAATGTTGTTTCAATCTTCATTATGGTTGTGATGAGTCAGGTGCTCGTTATCCAAGCAGGATGGATGGATGATAGTGGACAATTGAAAGCATTCTCACTTTATTTCTAAATGATCCATACTTTTGGAGGTCCAAAAGTTCTTCAGTGGGGAGTTGTGATCTAGGAGGATCCAAAATGCTCAAAAGAGATCAAGGAGGATCCAAAATGATAAAATCATGATCTTCTCAAATGATTTTGAAAATGACTTCATTGCATAGAGCTTGGTGATAGCTTTCCAATGATGAAAAAATCACCTCAAACCAAGTTCGTATGAAGAAGTTATGGCCGATCAAAGTTTTGGTCAAACACATCAAAAGTCAAAGGGGATGCCACATGGAAGGCCCATAGGCTACCATGTGTCTTGTCCATACATGTCATACAACTATCAGGATGATGCCACGCTGATTTCAACATGGTGATGTGGCATCACGACAGGCTGCCACATGTCACCCAGAAACAACATTTTTGGGGGTCTATGTGGACCAATAACAAAGTGCCACGTGGCATCTATATGATGATGTGGTAGGTGATAGGATGCTGATGTGGTAGTATGGTCGTCAGGTGGAAACATGACAGTTTAACATGTGGTGGGTCCATAAGTTGATTGTTTATTACATGGACCAATGGTGGAGGGCCACGTGGCGCCCTCACCAGGCCAAAAGGGCCTTATCCATACAAAATGGTCTTTGTGAGATTCAAACTTGTGATATGTTGTTACATAACCAAGCACTTTACCATTACACCATGTGTAATGTTTATTATACATAACATAAAATAATATATTTAAATTCATATCGTTGTAACTAATATGCCAAAAGTGGATGTCGTGGGGCTTGAACCTGTGACCTCTGCTAACAACCTAATGCCTAAACACATAATGGTCTGACCATTTCACCATGTGTGTGTTTGTTATAACCACTACGAAATATTTTATTTAAGTGTAACAAATGCGGCCTAGGTATATAGGGGGGTCGGGTGGCTGGCCTAACTTATATAACCCACTGCCTAGTTACTGTACAGGGACATGGAAATGCATGCCAAAGAGAGTGTTTGCATAGAATTTCATGCCAAGTTCGTGATTTTGCCTCATTTTGCATGCAAGAGGTGTCCCTCTTTTGGTTTTGTCTCGTTTTGCTTGTTATTGAGTTCTTTAGGCGAAATATAGGGTGTTTATACTCATTTTTCTCCGACTTTTGAGAGGAATTTGATGGTGATGTCTATATTATGTAAAAATTCTATGTATGAAAAGTCATAGTCCAATTTGTCATGTATGAGACCCACAGTCTCATTATGCTTGCAAAAAGGGGTTTTTTCGACACTAGTTCAGAACATAGTCAAGTTTATACTCATTTTTCTCATAATTTTGTGAGGAATTCAATAATGACCTCTATTTTTGGGATTGAGCAATAGAATTAAAGAGTGACATCAAATTTGACATTGTAATCCCATTTATTTTAATTTTGGCATTTTGAGAATTAATAAGAGCGGTCTACTTCTCTCCATTTTGGAACTTAGTATTTCCGCAAATTATATTCATCAGTTAATGAAGTTTTATGAATAAATAAGCGTTTTCACATGATATTTTGCAAATAGTCAAGTCGATCTTCAATTTCCCGAATCTGGTTGGATGTTTATGTGTATTTATGAACTAATTGACATCTAAGGATTTTTGGGATGAATTGGTATCAGAGTTTGTTGATATTTCGGATTAAGTTGGTATCATAACTCATTTGGTATTTTCAAATCACTGGATTACCTAGGTATGTGAGAGTAGTCTTCTTGAGTGTTTTTCTTAGTGCCACTATAGCGATAAGGAAGTGGATTGGTAGAGCTAAAATTGGTTTCATGATACCTATGGAGCCCTAATATACCTGAGGGTATGTGGGAGTGAAAGTTCATGTACTTGTGTTGTCTGATGTGGCACTACTCCAAGGGGTACCAATAGAGGTTACAAGGGTTTCCAACAAGGTGAAACCATGTGTAGTTCCTGTGTGTTTTCTTCCCCAACCATAATTTACTCACTTAACGACATATCACTATGATTTATAGATGTGGAAATATGTCTCTAGCCTTTTTTTTTTCTTCCAAAATTCTGTAGAGGAAAGAGCTCTGATACCACTTGTATGTTACTAGAAGGAAATATGTCAAGCAATAACACAATTGTTATCACAATAATTAGTAGAAAGAAACAAATAAATAAGTACAATGACATGATAGATCCAAAAGATGATATCTTTATTACCTTGATAGCAAAGTTCACTTGCCTCTTTGAGGGGGAAACCTCCAACAGAGTAGAGATCGAGTACAAATAATTTCACAAGACAATATTTTCCATGCTTTCTACCCCTATATATACTAATTCTATCTTCTTGAGAAAATTCTATAGGAACTTTCTAGAGGTGAAACCCTCTAGTAAGTATTCTTACATTAGATGTGTTCACACTATTACATAGTCCTTATTTACTAATGATGACCTTTATTATATAGCCAAACACATTATTCTATCTACTTGAGGGGTTAGGACGGTTAGGACCTGTTGACACGAGAAAAATTCCCTTTGTCAATAGCAGGGGTTACCCCTGATAAGAAGTCCCAATCATACCTCTCACCATTTGAAATAGGGAACCCATCGAGATTTTGGCCCGACAACCATTTCTAGTTTGGGTTTACCAGTTGCGGCCGGGTTCACCGATGAAGGTTTCCTAAGATAAATAATGAAATGAAGCTAATATAAGATGCATGCATCTGGACAAAACTAAGGTAACCAAAAAGAAAACATAGAAACAACCATGGTCCTATCAAGGGTCCATGAAATAGTTCTCACAGAGCAGAAACAACAATATGAATAAACAAAAACAAATATAGAATAGTCTAGCATTTAAAAAATCATTTACTATTCTACACCCACGGATTTAGACTAACATTCTCTGAAGAACAGAAATAAGAATGAAACCATCATATATAAGATTAGTCTATGTTGAAATATTGTAACTACAAATCTTATTCTATTTATTATTCATTAGATCAATCCCCTTTTATGGATTGATCATGTCGGGCATTGTAATTGACCAAATCCCCTTTTGCAGATTGGTCAAACCCTAAATATATTATGCAAATTGAGAAGTCACCCCCCAGACAATTTAAAGTGGTTTTAACCACTCAGAAGACAAGTCGGCCCTGCCCAGTGAAGAGACACCTTTTCATCACCTGCCAGTTTGTATAAATAAAGGAAGCCAACGCCTCATTTGTACACTCACTCAGCTCACTCATCTAGTGTGCAAGTTTGAAGGAAGTTGCAGTTACTAGTTTCCGAAAGGAGGAGAGAGAGGCACATTTCTTAGTAGAGGATATTCTCTAGTGTTTGGTTTATTGTCTTGGCAATGTATTTCTATCTATATTAAGGAAGTTTTTTCTAGGTTTTCTTCCCCATGAGGGTTTCCCGGGATAAATGTTGTGTATCTTGTGATTGTGTTTCTCTCAGTGATTCTATCTATGCTATGGTTATGTAGTAAATTGAAAAGAAACCTAATAATAGCTTAAACCTTAACATGGTTTCAGAGATAAGCTTAAGAGAGCATCTTTCACTGGATAAAGAAAAACGTCATTGTTTTCGTACAAGAAAATTAGGGCTTTTTATTGAAGAGGAATTTCAACCCAAAAATTATCTAGAAAAGTGTGCCCTAGCCTAGGGAACTCATTGGCACCTTCAACACACCTTTATAGTGGATAGAACTCCTGGAATGTGAAACCCTAGTTTTCATCGGTACCAGAAAACCAGAAAACCAGAAAACCAGAAGTACCAGAAGTACCTAGAAGTACTAGAAAACCAGGAAACCAGAACCAATACAAGAAGTACCAGTCTAGAATTCCACTGGTCAAGTTTGAAGGGGAAAAAATTGGATTTTTTGAAATCTAACTCCACCAGGCTACTCGCCTCATCCAAGCGCACCTCCTGGTAAGTTCAAAATTAATTTATGAGCATTTTCAATTTTTGGTCATTTTCCTAAATCCAGGTAAAGATGTCTGCAAGCACTAAGATTGTTGACAAGATAGAAGGTGTGGAAAAATTCCGTGCCTGGAAGTATAGGATTACACTCATTCTTGAAGAGAATGACCTAGCAAGATTCATTAAAGAATATGTACCATAACCTGTCGATGCTGCAGCTAGAGAAAAACACCAAAAGGACACGGTTAGGGCCAAGATAATCATTACAGATTATATTAAAGATCACTTGATTACTCAAGTGGATTCAAAGAATACTCCAAAATAAATGCTTGATGTCCTAACCAGGATGTATGAAGGAAAGAACATCAATCGGAAGATGAATCTAAGAACTCAACTCAAAAGTACAAGGATGCATAAAGGAGAAACAATTAGGGAATATTTCTCCATAATATCACAATTCAAAGAACAACTAGAGGCAATTGAAGATACTATAGATGAACATGAAATTATAATGACAACTCTTAATGGTCTCACAAGACCTTGGGACGCATTCATCCAAACTATTTATGCCAGAAAGGAGAAACTACACTTTGACGGTCTTTGGGAAGAATGTGTTCAAGAAGAAGCAAGAGTAGCTAACTAAGAAGCATTGCTATCAAGAGATGAATATCAAGCCCTAGCTACTCATACTAAAGGAGGAAGAAAGAGGTCTTACTTCCAGAAAGAAACTCATAATGAGTCTTACCCCCTAAACAAATTCATACATAAAGAGTCTCACCCTCCAAGGAGATTCCAAAAGTTTCAGAAAGGTCAAAGAAGAGAAAAAGATTTCTCATCCTACCAATGTTACCATTGTGACAATGTGGGACATATTGCTAAGAATTTTCCAACTAGACGAGAAGAATACAAGAAGAGAAACAAGAGGCACCATGCCCATGCAGTTGAAGATGAAGAGGCACTCATAAAGATGATAAAATAACAGATTGAATACCATATCTCTTCCCTCTTAGGATCAGTGTCACCTGGTGAGGACACTTGGCTCATAGACAGTGGTGCTTCCAAGCACATGACAGGTCAAAGAGACATTCTCTCTTTCCTTACAGAAAAGAATTTTCCCCAGAAAGTTACACTTGGAGATGATTATCAATACCCTATCAAAGGAGTAGGAGAATAAAATTACAAACTTGATTCAGGGACCCCAATGAAGATGAAGGATGTACTATATGTACCAAGTTTGACAAAGAACTTACTTTCTATTTCATCTTTAGAAAAAAAAGGCTTCTGAGTTTCCTTCATAGATGGAGAAGTTCTTATGTGGCCCAAAGGAAAAACCATGGAAGAAGCAATTGTTATTGGAAAAGAATAAGGTGGCTTGTATAAGCTAAAGGGTCACTCAGAAGCAGCCTTGACCCATTCCATTGAGAATCCATGTGAACTTTGGCATAAAATACTAGCTCACATCAACTACAAATCATTACCATATGTAAGCAAGGTAGTCACAGGTCTACCAAAATTCAAGGTTGACCATGAAGGTGTGTGCAATGGATGTGCACAAGGAAAGAACATCAAGAACCCTTTCCCAAAGAGAGACAGTAAAGTGTAATGAGTCCTAGAGCTCATTCACTCAGATGTATGTGGCCCAATTCCATCAACCTCTATCAATGGGTATGTATACTATGTATCGTTTATTGATGACTATTATCGCAAAACCTGGGTTTACTTTTTGAAATCAAAAGATGAAGTGTTTAGTAAATTCAAGGAATTCAAAGCCTTGATAGAGAATCTTTCTGAAAGAAAGATCACAATACTCAGGTAAGATAATGGAGGAGAATACACCTCAAAAGAGTTTTCAAACTTTTTCAAAGATGCTGGGATCAAGAGGGAGCTCACCATTCTCTACAATCCTCAACAAAATGGTGTAGCATAAAGAAAGAACATAACCATAATGGAAGCAGTGAAGACCATGATCCATGATCAAGATCTTCCAATGCACTTATGGGTAGAAGCAACAAAAACAACAGTATATGTACAAAACATATTGTCCCATAGTGCATTTGGGTTCAATACCCCTGGAGAGATGTTCTCCGAAAATAAGCCAGAAGTAAGCCATCTCAAAATATTTGGTTGCCTAGTATTTGTACATATTCCGAAAGAGAAGAGAACCAAGTTGGACCCTTCAGGAAAGAAGGGAATATTTGTTGGATACTGTGAGGTATCCAAGGCCTTCAAAGTTTATATACCAAGTTACCATCATATTGAGATCAATAGGGATATAACCTTTAATGAAGATGCAACACTCAAGAAATCAAGAAGATGCTAGATTGAAGAAGTATATGAAGAAGAATTTGTGGCTCCCAGTGTTGCAGAACCAGTGAGGGAAGTCATAACTTCCACTGATGAGGAGATTCTAGAAGATCATGACATAATAGAATCTCAAGAACCTCCCCAGATGATGATCTCCCACAAGAGAAAGCCAGCCTGGGAAAGGGAACTTATTCAATATGGAGAGAAGTATGGTGCCCCCTAAGGAACCATGAGACAAGTGAAGAAACCCAAGCCATTCTCCAGTTATATGGATTTGATGTGTGATGTCTTAGAGAAGAAGCCTACTTGCTTTGAAGAAGATATTCAGAAGAAAGAATGGGAATATGTGATGATAGAAGAATACCAATCCATTATAAAGAATGATGTATGGGAAATAATTCTCAGACCAAAGAGAAAGGATGTGGTATCTTCCAAAAGGATTTTCAAAATAAAACATGTTGCTGATGGAAGTATTGAGAAATATAAAGCAAGGTTTGTTGCTCGTGGCTTTTCTCAAAAGGAAGGCATTGACTATGAAGAGATGTTTTCTCCTGTAGCCAGATACACTTAAATCTGAACCATCATAACTCTTGCAACTAAGATGAAGTGGAAGTTACACTAGATGGACGTGAAAACAACTTTCTTGAATTGTGTCATTGAAGAAGAAGTGTATATAGAAAAACCTCAAGGGTTTGAAGTTGAAGACATGAAGACTCATGTCTGCAAATTGAAGAAGGCTCTGTACAGATTGAAGCAATATCCAAGAGCTTGGTATGGAAGTATTGACAGTTTCTTGACAATCTTAGGATTTACCAAGAGTAAAGCTGATTCTAACCTTTACTTCAAGGTTATGAATGATGAGCCTGTTATATTGCTGCTATATGTGGATGACTTATTCTTAACTAAAGAAGAAATCTCATCACTGTTTGTAAGAAGAAGCTCGCTGCAGAATTTGAGATGAAAGACCTTGGCCTAATGCACTATTTCTTAGGTCTTGAGGTCTGGTAGAGCCCAAAGAAGATCTTCCTTAACCAAGGAAAGTATGCAGTTGAAATACTAAAGAGATTTGATACGTTGGAGTGAAATTCCACGAATACACCCATGGAAACAAATTTGAAACTCCTGGTTGACACTTCGTCAAAATTGATTGATGCTACATTGTACAGAAAAATCATTGGATTGTTGATGTATGTGATGAACACCAGGCCATATATATGTTTTTTTGTGAACACCTTGAGTCAATTTCTGGTAGAGCCCAGACGTGTTCACCTGGTTGCTGCAAAACATGTGATGAGGTACCTTAAGGGTACATTAGATTGTGGTATGAGTTATAATGGAGATCACGACTTCAGACTGAGTGGTTATACTGATTTAGATTGGATTGGAAGTGTCTCTGATAGAAATAACACTTCAAGATGTTGTTTCAGTCTAGGGTCATCCATGATCTCATGGCAGAGTAGGAAGGAATCAAGCATTTCTCTTAGAATGATAGAAGCATAATACATTGTTGCATATTCCTCCAGTTGTGAAGCCATGTGGATTCAAAAGTTGTTGACAGGTCTATTCAATCTGGATATGGAGGCAACTGTGATCCTATGTGATAACTAGAGATGCATAAAGATGACAGAGAACCTTGTGTTCCATGACAAGTCAAAACACATAGAGATCCGATAGCATTGCATCCGTGATATGGTGCAGAGAGGAGCCATAAATCTCCAGTATGTTAGCACGAATGAACAGGTTGTTGATGTGTTGACCAAGCCTCTATCTCGTGTAAAGTTTGAGCACTTTTGAGATAATGTTGGTGTAATCCTAAATGACCTCCCTCGAAAGGTGGAGTAGTGTTGATGCCAGCCTAGTGTTGAATATTTCCAGCTTCGTGTTGATGTTGTTGTGATGCCAGCCTCATGTTGAAGATTTCCATCTTCATGCTGATGTTGTTGTGATGCTAGCCTCGTGCTGAATATTTCCAGCCTCATGATGATGTTGTTGTGATGCCAGCCTCGTGCTGAAGATTTTCAGCTTTGTGTTGATTTTATTGTGATGCCAGCCTCATGCTCAAGATTTCCAGCCTTGTGTTGATGTTGTTGAGATGCCATATTTTTGCTGTATATTTCTAGCCTAGTGTTGATGTTGATGATACTCCAGCCTTCATGCTATGATGTTGTTGTTGTTGATGATACTCTAGCCTTTGTGCTGTGATGTTGTTGTTGTTGATGATGCTCTAGCCTTTGTGCTGTGATATTGTTGTTGTTGATGTTGTATCAACCTTGTGATGTTATTGATGATGATGTATTAGCATTATACTAATCCATGTTGATGCAGATGATGATGATTCCATTCCAACTCCCTACTATGAATGATGATATTGATGATGAGAAAAACTTCTGATGATTTATAGATATGCTAGTCAGTGTTCTAGATGTTGTTGATGTTGCTGCCCTCTCTCTCTCTCTCCTGATGATGTCATAGAATACCCTTCTTGTTAAGGGGGAGTGTTGAAATATTGTAACTGCAAAGAGTATTCTATTTATTATTGATTTATTATTCATTACATCAATCCCTTTTTGTGGATTTATCATGTTGGGCATTGTAATTGACCAAATCCCCTTTTACGGATTAGTCAAACCCTAAATGTTGTTGTGATGTTAGCCTCGTGCTGATGTTGTTGTGATGCTAGCCTCATAATGAATATTTCCAGCCTCGTGCTGATGTTGTTGTGATGCCAGCCTCATTCTGAAGATTTTTAGCTTTGTGCTAATGTTGTGATGTCAGCCTCGTGCTCAAGATTTCGAGCCTTGTGCTGATGTTGTTGAGATGCCATCTTCGTGTTGTATATTTCCAGCCTAGTGCTGATGTTGATGATACTCCAGCCTTCATGCTATGATGATGCTGTTGTTGATGATACTCTATCCTTTGTGCTGTGATGTTGTTGTTGTTGATGATGCTCCAACCTTTGTGTTGTGATATTGTTGTTGTTGATGTTGTATCAGCCTTGTGATGTTATTGATGATGATGTATTAGTGTTATACTAATCCATGTTGATGCCGATGATGATGATGCAATTCCAACTCCCTACTGTGAATGATATATTGATGATGAGAAAAGCTTTCGATGATTTATAGATATGCCAGTCAGTGTTCCAGATGCCGTTGATGTTGTTTCCCTCTCTCTCTCTCTCCTGATGATGTTGTAGAATACCCCTCTTGTTAAGGGGGAGTGTTGAAATATTGTAACTGCAAAGAATATTCTATTTATTATTGATCTATTATTCATTAGATCAATCCCCTTTTGTGTATTGATCATGTTGGGCATTGTAATTGACCAAATCCCCTTTTGCGGATTGGTCAAACCCTAAATATATTATGAAAATTGAGAAGTCGGCCCCCAGGAAATTTAAAGTGGTTTTAACCACTTAGAAGTCAAGTCGACCCTGCCTAGTGAAGAGACACCTTTTCAACACCTGCCAGTTTGTATAAATAAAGGAAGCCAACGCCTCATTTTTACACTCACTCAGCTCACTCATCTAGTGTGCAAGTTTGAAGGAAGCTACAATTACCAGTTGCCAGAAGGAGGAGAGAGAGGCACATTGCTTAGTAGAGGATATTTTCTAGTGTTTGGTTTATTGTCTTGGCATTGTATTGGATATCTATATTAAGGAATTTTTTGCTGGGTTTTCTTCCCCATGAGGTTTTCCCAGGATAAATGTTGTGTATCTTGTGATTGTGTTTCTCTCAGTGATCCTATCTATGCTATGGTTATCTAGTAAATTGAAAAGAAACCTAATAATAGCTTAAACCTTAACAATCTACAATTTGAAGTGCATCCTTACACAACCCGAGTGCTGAGAAAAACACAAAGGAATAGTGCACAATATGTCCAACATGAGAATCAAATATCTTCTAAAAATAACTTGGCCCAAATAGGCTTCTCAATTTTAGTTAAGACCGAATTTCCCAAAAATAGTTTAGAAAATGTACAATGCTTGAAGAGCCAAAAATCACCTTACTTGGATACAATATATGTATTTACTGAAGTTCAATGTGGTTCTTGGACTTCTGCCTTCTCTCCATGACCTTTCATTTACCAACATTTGTCCTTATTCTCACTTGCTTTCTGTTTCATAACATCTTTTGTCTCATCTATCTTGCTTTGCATTTTTAGTTTTTGAAGTCGCTTTTAAGGACTCTCCATGCCACAAAATTTCTTAATTTGCATAATGGTCACATTCTCATTATGCCCAAGTGAAATAGATTCATCGAATGCAACAATTATCTCAAATGCCATTCTATAGATTCCTTTTTCATCGAATTCAGGGGATTATTTAGGCGCTAGTTTGGCAAACATCTTCCGTGTGTCAAGATCCTGGAGGATATTTCTTTTCTTCTTGGTGATAAGAAACAAATACAAAGATTCCATTGGCTATATGCATTGTGAACATTATTAGTCTTGATATAAGTATGTTTCTTCCCACTTCCAACTAGCTTAGGAACAACAACTAGCATCCCTTCAAACCTGATTCTAGTCATATCCATAAACTTCTTGGAAACCAAGGTTTTCCCTGTCTTAGTGGTAGCAGAGGCTACCAAGACTACCTTTGCACAAATTGCTTCAAAAATAAATGCCTTGAGTTGTAATATTTGAATGCCATTCATTTGAGAAGGGATGTCACTTATGCCAATGGATCTTCCACTTGTAACAACTTATTTTATAATCTTTAATACTTTCAACCAACTCATAGGTAGTCTCGTGATTGATCTAAAATTCAACAATTGAAGATTTACAATTTAATAATCTCTTCGTCTCATATTGCAAAAGTTTCCTTATGCTTGGACAAGTGTCTGACGATGCAGACTCAAGGAGAGATGCCACAGTTTCACCAAATGCTTCAGTAAGTTGTGTCTCAGATTTATTTTAAATTGCATAAAAAAGAGTAGTGCATGTAGAGGCTGCATAAGCATCAACCTCTTGCTGAAATTTCTCTCGATATTTGGATGAGTCCTACACTGCTTGTTCGACATTTTCATCTAAGCAACTTTGATCAAATTCTTCCATGCAACTTTCGGTATGGCGCCTATCAGCAAATGCAAACCCTTCCCCGTATCAACATTAATGCTCTCATGTGCTATGATCACATCAATAGATTTGCTTACAACTAATCCGGGTGTATCGACACCCATCTTAGGAACTTATCGGGGCATGAACTAATGTGCATCAAAGGAACTTCTTTGGGTACAACAACAACATTCTTCTTAACTTGTCTAGGTAGGTCGACAACGTTCTTCTTAACTTGTTTGGGTACATGTGCGGGTGCTCACAAATTCTCTAGTGAGTCGGTGAAGTTGTTCACATGGTTGTTGGTATGGATGAGAGCTCCTCCTCACAAATTCTCTAGTTATATTTGGTGCCCATATTCATTCCATCTCTGGGGTGCAGGAAATTGTTTGCATGCAACACTTAAAACTTGATTAAAACCTCCCCCTTTTTATTATCATTACTTTTCTTTAAATGCAATTTAAACTTAAATAATTTAAACTAAATAAAAATAATTTAAGTTTTAAATATTCAACTTTAAAATAACATGCATAAAACACACATTTTACCCAAATAAATTTTGTGCGGTGGAGTGAACCAAAGAATATATCCCTCGGAAAACGTCGTCGGGGGGTGGGGGGTATCAAAGACTCATAACTTTCTCTGACGACACCTGATTGGAATCCCATTTTTTTTGCGACAAGAAGCGTGCGGGGAGACGCTTCTAGTGAGATAACTTACCATTCCATTTAATTGTTCCACATATTTCATGGTTGACGAGGCATGCTTGGGAGAGAACTCCTTGATGATCGTTTTTGGCACTTCCATGCCTTAGATTTTGATTTCATCAGTTGCGTTGGAATTGTAATCATGTAATTCATATAGTTGGCATGTTTTAGTGATGAAAAATACATTTTGATGAATGCAAAAAAATTGTGCTCAAAGGTGTTTTTTAATGGAAGTTTGGGTCCTATTCTTGTCACTACTTTGAATTCGTTAGTTCTTGTGTTAACTGTGTTGTATAGGCTCTTGGTTCATCCATTGGAGCTAAGGTAATGTGTCAAAAGCACAAAAATATACATATGCGAAAATAACCAACTGATGTTCGGAGTGCTTAACACTGTTTAGGAGCTAGGAGGACCAATTTTCTTCTTATATGCGTTTCAAAACCATCGAAATACCTACAGATGCCATAGTTAACCCATTTGATGATAGAAAACACTTTCATGGTCACATTTTAGTCATAAAATCAATAAGCACAAAGTAAACAAGATGGTGTGGTATGCACAATGAAAGCTACTGGCGACACAAACCGACTTAATTGTGATTGAAAATCAAGAAGATCAGACAAGATATACGATCAATCACCAATTATCCAATAAGGTGTAAAAATATTAATCATTAGAAATTATAGGAGATTGAATGACAAGAGCAACGAGAAGTAGTTGAGATGGAGGAGAATAGAAGAGGTCTCAAGATGAAGACATGTCTTGCAGATGGGGTCAATGTTGGCAACAAAGGAGGGAATATCTCCAACAAATAGTGTATCAGAGAGAAAATAAGGGACTTTTCTGATATGTGATGTATCGACAAAGATTATATGAACGTTGCCGATACATCATGTATTGACGAAGACATAGGGAACTCGTCGATGCCTTGTATTGGCGAGTCAAAGTGTTTTTAAGAAACGCTGCAAATGGTAAAGTGTGGAGAGTGAAAAGAGATATTTGAGATTTGTAATTTGCATGAGATATTCTAAGAGGCATTTCAGTAGAAAATTTTAGTAGGGGGCCCCAATTTATTTTCTTAAGAAAAGGTAAGAGAAGAGATTAGGGAGGTTGTTGCGCGAGCATAACAAATGGCGACATATTGGGTGAAGCCAAAATCTCTACTAGTCTTCCCTAACTTATAAGCATAAATGTAGAAGGTCATATAATTACGTTTAAGATAAAAAATTACATAATAAGGTGCAACAATTACCTGAAATATTCCATTGTGGTGGGGTCATTGGTGATGCTTACACGCTGATTAGTAGAGCTTGTTTGTTGTAATCAGAGGATGAATGATGGTGATATTTATTTCCTTAAAATGCATCGACGATTCAGGTTGGTATCTCTTTCATGGGGTTGATATAGGTTTGAGATATACAAATATTTTCACTAGGTGCATATATATTATCTCTTAGGTGTTTCTCCACTTCCTGTGAGCATCCATAGCCCCTATGGAGTCACCACAACATCACAGACCTTGCTCTGCTCTCAGCGAGCATCCATAGCCCCGATGAAGATATCTACATGTCCCCTAATATGGTCAAGTGGAGATATCTACATGTCCCCTAGTCAAAGAGCTTCAAAGGACACACATTAAAACTTCAATAAGCCAGAAAACATGTCAGACAAGATACCCAAAGCATTAAAGGAAGCGATATAATATGAAAACACTATGTAGTTCTTCTGAGATAATGGACAAATGCATGATGATCAAAATACATATTTAATAAATTTGAGATCACAACACCGAGGAGGATATATCTATCATGTTACCCAAGCTGATAGGTAGAGTATTTGTCTTTAAAAATAAGGATTAACAGCTTGTGGTGTCAAAAGATAACATCAAAGTGTTTGTGTGTATGTTATTTTTAAACCCTTATATTTCCAAGATACTCAACATAGTAAAAGGGAAACTAAAACTTGATGTTCTATTACTTGAGATATATGCTAGAAATTGTTGGAATATTCACCAATACTGAGGGGGGTGGGTGAATCAATATTGAGATTTTTTTTATTATTTTCAATCACAACATTAACTTATTAATGATTACTTTCACTTATGATTGAATTTAACATATCATAAACATATAACCATAAATAGTACCATTCAACAATGCATCACATCATACATAGTGCACAAGATATTTTTACGTGGAAACCCAAAAGGGATAAAACCGCAAAATGCTTTATTATATATCAGAATATTACATTCATAGGAAGAACCAACTTCCAAAATTCTCCAGCATCAACTAGAAGGAGGCTCCAACCCCCTAATTTACAAGATCCAACCTGAAGGAAGCTCCAAATCCCTATATTCTTCGACTCCAACTGAAAGGAGGCTACGAGCCCTTTCCTTTCCCCTTCCTTCTGTTAGGACCATAAAATGTACCTCTTTGCTCACACTTTTTCTTACCTTTACACCCTTGTTTCACTCACATTTAAACTCACATTATCACCTTACCCTATCTTTCCAAAGGTATACAACGTCTCTTCTCCTTACTATATGTTTAATCTGTTTTGCATATAATTTTACATTACTCTCGTACTTAACCATTGATCAGAAATGTATAAGTGCTGAAACAGTTCAAACTGCAGATTAGCATTGAGGCCTGTTGTTGAAACAGTTAAAGCACGCAAACCCTGTGGCTGAAACAGTCTCTGGACTACGATGCTGAAACAACAACTCACACAGAAGAAGCTGTTACACTCTCCGTGGTCTACGATGCTGAAACAACAACTCACACAGAAGAAGCTGTTACACCCTCCGTGGTCTACAATGCTGAAACAAAAACATAAAACTGTTACATTGACCACAACAGTTGCACCTTGAGCTAGCATTAACCATCGCTGCTGCCTGAGACCAAGTTGTTGAAACAGTCAGAACGCAAATCCCGTGGCTGAAACAACCCGCGATTTGCGATGCTGAAACAACATACAACAACAGTAACAAGAAGACAAATAAAGAAGTTGTTACTCCAGTCGCAACAGCAACACCTCACTCAACACTTGTAATAGCATTCTGTTGCGGGAGACTAGGATGTCCTATTCCAGTTTAGAAAGTCGATCTGACTAAGAATAGGACTCAGATGTACACCTGTAATTTGGTGATCAAATTGTATCGAAGGGATTCTCCTCTTTAAATAAGAGGAAATCATCATTAGAGGGAATCTTCTGTTTTAGCTAAGAAAGGATTTACAGAGAGGGACGTGTTTTATCTCAGACATTGTAATATGATACAGTTGACAGATGAATAAAATTTTGTTCTGAGCATTCCTTTCTAGTTCCTTTCGTTTTAGGGGAATCTTGTGAGAAGGGAGGGCCCACCTTCTTCACAAGATTCACCCATTAGCTTTGTAGTGTGTTAGTGTTATTTCTGTTCATGCCTTGATTAAATTCTGTTTTGCTGAAACACTACTTTACTGAACTTTGTTTTGCTGAAACACTACTTTACTGAACTCTGCTTTACTGATTGTTACATTGTTTTCATATGATTCATGCTTGGATAATTGTTAATCATTCTAGTTAGCAATCATGTTTGGTGAATTTATGAAGGAGTGATAATCAGGGACAGGTGCTGAAGATTCATGCTTTGGGAATAGGGTCCTGTTCTCTATTAAGAGGTAGTTAGTCTTCAGTGTGTGTCAATCATTTCAATTAGCAATGAGTTCATAAAAGTGTGGTGATCAGAAACAGGTGCTGAAGATTCCTGCTTTGGGAATAGGGTCATGTTCTCTGGTTACAGAATAGTTGGTCTTTCCTTTTGCAGTGTCCTGAAAGATTTCTTTTCCTAGATTGTTATTTCTTAATGTAATCCAGGATTCTTTGGACAATTATTTCTTTAAGCATTGAGCTCTGCAATAGGTAGATTTCTTTCTTGTAATACAAGTTAGAACTTCAGTTGGTTCAAGGAAAAGTGTGATTAATATGTTTTTACTACAACTCTAGGTTGCTTTTGATATTGAGCATATATAGTGCGTGATTACCTTTGAAATAAACAGACTTCCCTGGGTTGAAAATTTATGTAGCACTTGATTGTTTAGTTAATTAAGCAATTATAGTGACCAACACCTTCCCCCCTAAAATACAAATGGAGACTAAACCTGTCACTACCACTGTCATTGTAACTGACACTGATACATCATCATCATCAAAACCTATCACTACTACTAATACTGATACATCATCATAATCAATCTATCATTGCTACTGATAATGATACATCATCATGAATGAAACTAGATATACTCACATAGATCATATTCCAAGACCAAGAACATCTCTCAAACATATGCTCAACATCACCAAGGTTTCCATCAAACCATGTGCCAAAGACATGCCTCAAGCATGTGCCAAAACATCCATAACATACCTCAAACCATGTGCCAACATATGCCTCAAGCATGTACAAAAACATCCATAACATACCTCAAACCAATTTCCAACATATTCCTCAAGGATGTGCCAAAACATCCATAACATACCTCAAACCAAGTGCCAACATATGCCTCAAGCATGTTCCAAAACATCCATAATATACCTCAAAACTGCAAACTTGTAAGATTCATCACAAACTCAATTTTTCATTTCTGATTTTTCATTTCTGATTTTTCATTTCTATCTAAGTTACTTACATATGTATTGTCCTACCTATGAAAATTTCATAGTCTGCACAGTCCCATAAAAGAGGTTATAGCAAAAATTCCAAGCTGACTTGTTTGAAAAATATTTTAGGACCATTCAAGAACTCTGCCTTCCAAATAACATATCTCTGAACTTGTTGAGAGCCAATGTCTAAAATTTTAACCATAGATACTTTGATATCTTTCTTCCATCTCCTCAACATTTTAGGGTTTGAAACTTCCCAGAACAAAATTTATAGCGAAAACGACAAATCTTTCTGAATTTTGTCCCATTCTGGAAAGAGAACCTGTACAACATGTTGTGGGCTCAATATTTGATATCTGATTTTGAAAATCACACAAACGATACTATAGACATTCCTCTTTCCAATGAAATTGGTATTACACAATTTTGATCCTCTATGAATAAGTTATTATTGTTTTACCCGGAACACCTGTTTTAGGCTAGTTTCAGGACTAATAAAAAACCCTATCTTCCACAGAGTGTATCTCCAAAAATACAACGACCCAAAAGGATAAATGTTTAACACATGTACCTTGATATGTCTTCTCAATAGCATCCAATTTTTTCTATCTGACTCATTCTAGAAAACAAGTTATAGCAAAAATGTTAAGATGACCTTTAAATAACCTACCCTAGAACACATCATCATAAGACTTCATCCTCCTTTAGAATTTCTTCCTTCTTCACTTCATGTTCTCTATGAAATTATCCTCATATATCCCTGGTTACCTTAGATAAAAATCACTTGAGTTGATGTAACAAATGAACTCCTAGGTGCCTTATTTGTACTATATCTGGCACCCTCTTTTTAGGGTCGACTTGACCTAAATAAAATTCAATTTAATTTTTAATGATTATTCCATTGGGGACAAATTTACCAAAAATATCTTTAATATTCATTTTAATATTAATTTCAATGGGTTTGAATTGTAACTTCTTGTTTGCAACACTTTTTAGGGGATGACTTGTAACTTTTTGTCCTCAGATCCGTGGTTTCTTCATTTTCTTTCGGGGCTTCATATTTAAGAGGGCATAATTTCTCAACTGTGAGGAACCACGTGGCATACCACCTACCGTTGGAAATGCCATGATGAGGACTATCCATATATGAGGGTTGTGCATGAAATTACAATTTCCTTCTCACTCATTTTCTTCAAACAACTTCAAGCTTCATGACCACACCTCTGGGGATTTTTAAGCACTTAATCATATTTTCAGGGCTTCTTGTAGGCTTCTTCAAAGAGTCTTCCCATGAGGGCCATGATTAGAGATACACCATAAAGGGTCCACTTTGGAGACTTCTCCAAGTACACCCATCTTTTAGACGACTTCTAGGGTTGGCATCAATGACAACTAACTTTCCAAAAATACCCCCCTTTGGCATTGATGGAAACACTCATACTCCCCCTATGACATTACTTCTGATCTTTCTCACCTAATGTTTCTCTACCCCTTTGACATCAATGGAAAAGGGTAACTTGTTTTGGGACTGATCCCCTTATCTTCATGCTTTTGATCTTTCTCTTTCTATTCCCCTTTGATATCAATGGAAAAGAGTAAGTCCCCCTGACAGTATACCTTCTCTAATATTTCTCTCCTGCTTTTGTTCTTTCTCTTCCCTTTTGACATTAAGGGTATTTCCCTCTGATGATTTCTCCCCCCTTGTCTTATTTTGAAAGATGTTGTGTAGATCAATTTGGGGCTTCTTGTATATGATTTCTTTCCTCTCTTCTGGTGCTCTTTTCCCATTGGTTCTTCCCATTACTGTAATCTATTGACGTATATTAAAAGAATTCATGTTAAGGTTTCTTCATCACTTGATTTCAAGTCTTCATGGCTTGTCATCTTCACTGAACTGAAATCAATGACATAATCATCCAACAATATTCTCTTGATAGTATAACTCTTCTTGATGATTTTTCTCTGTCTTATTGTTCCTTTCACTACTTTCCTTCCTAGCTGGTTTCACCTGTCAATATGCTTTACTTTTGAGTCATATGCTTTACAATGAGTCCATCTTCCTTTCTACAATTCCTTCTGAGCTCATGGTTTTTATCCAATGTTATGTATCTTCTCTGGTTCATGTCAAGTATTGTTACACATGATTTTGGTCATCTTGGTGATGTATTAACAATGGTGTATTCAGGCTCCCAACAAGGACTTTTTTCCTAAGAAAAGTGGATCTTGTCTCCTTCCAAAAACATATTTTCAAAGTGAGTTTGCAGGCTGCATATGGCCTAGGGTGCGAGAATCCCTCATTCTTTTAGGGTGCGAACTTCTCGCAGTTTTCTCCATACACAGGGTGCAAACTTGTTTTTAAGCTTGGAAAAGAGAAGAGGTCTCGAGGGTTATAGAAGGGAATCTTATAGAAAATGAGTTGGCATTCGTATGGTTGTCATTTTATTGACTTCTCAAATTTGATAGGATCATCCTCATCCATGTAACCATCTCTCCTTCTCCTATATATTGAAAGGTTTCTCATGGAAAAGGTTAAGCAAGATTAATTGAAGAATTGGTGAAGGAATTGTGTGAAGAACCCTGCTTAGACAGAAGCTTGGAGACTCTAGTTGGTCTATCAAGAGGAATTGGATTTTATTCATGCAAGTACAGAGCAAGTGTGTGTGTTGGAACCAAGAGTCACAGAAAGGAATCTTGCGACATCAAGGCGATCAGGTTGTATCTTCTACTTTCAATTAATATGATACAACGACATGTCCCTTTCCCATAAAGTCACTCTTACTTTATTGTGTAATTCCTTGATCATATGCATAAGTTGAAGTTGAATATATTTTTCTATATTCACTTTGGTTGGTTTGTGTTGTCTTGGACTTGACCTCACGAGAGCACTGGAGCGAAGTGGGAGCAACAGAGACTTAAGGAAGCGATACAAAGGTATGTCACTTATTCCTTCCTATTAGCAGATTCAATGACTACAGCTTAGGGAAAGAGCCTTGTCCTGTCCTGTTTTGTTCTAGATCCAAGTGGATCTAGGGAGAACTGTTAGTGTCCGCACCTACTGATTAGTTCGATAAAAAAATTGGCGACTCCATTGGGGATGCAACCCATTTTTTAGTGGTTTTTGGTGTTTTTCCTTGGCCATTTGCTCTTGCCTTACCTTTTTTCATTTATATCAACCTCTGAGTCTTCAGGAGACCCTGACAGACTCTCTGGGTCTAGAAGTCCCTTAATTGTTTTTGTCTTTTTTCCAAATTTTGCCTAGTTTCAGGCCTTCTCGCACTGAACCCTTCTTTTTCCTATGAGAACTATTGGAGTTTGCACCCTACTGTGCAGTCCAGTGTGAACCTCTCACGCTCTGCTTGTGGCTAGCCTGCGAGAATGCTCTATTCTCGCACTGTAAACCATTACTTGCTTGCGAACCCATTTTGCAAAATTTTGGGATTAAGGTTTTTGTATGCTCAGATACCCAGATTTGTATGTGTGTCTGAAGAGAACTTCTTGGGCCATTGATTGATTGCTTCTTGACTTCGGATTTTGTGAACGATCAATCTTCAAAAATCAAAGACTCTTCTTATTCTTTCTTTTTCTCAACTGTCATCTCTTGACCTTTTCTTAGAAAGGATATAATCTCTGATCCTAGAATCTGAGTGCTTGTTTGGTTGGGAGCCGGTGATCGGTTTAAAAGTTGGGATTAATTGTCTTTCTCAATTGCCCATTGCTTGGAAGATTGTTGCCCTCATTCATTTGAAAAGACTAGCCTTGTCTGCTTGTCATTTTTTTCTTCATTGAAAGATTGGTTTGGGTTTTGTATGTTTCTTTTCATTAGTTATTGGTTTTCCTTAGTTCCACCACCATTGTGTGGTTCTTTTTGAAAAGTAAAAAACATTTTTCTTTTTAAAAGCAATTTTTATTTTGAAAATATTGGAAATCAATTGTGGAAATAGAACAAATAGAGAATTGGCATTGTTCGTGACTTGTTGATATTGCATTTCAAAGAAGATTCTATATCGTAGTTCAAGATTGTTCCAGAAAACTCCTCTTTCCCTCCTGTAAATAGGATTCATCGAACGAGAATTGATATCTTTCATTCCTATCTATGCATTGTTGGGTCAGAGTCTCACACAACATCGGTTTCATTTCTGTCTCCTTTTAGTAACAACAACCTTTAAATATATTGCGTGAATTTTAAAAATTCAACTAGTAACTCTTTTCTAGGACTCTATTACACCAACATTAGCTAGGCTAGAGCTTTGGAATAGGCACAAAGATACACTCTCTAAAGCAAAAAACACACAATATAATCTTGTGGTAAGGAGTGTCAAATTCCATTTGCAACATTTTGTCCTGGGAAGCCCTTCTCACACAAGGGTCAAACCCGAGGTCGCATTGATATTGACAGAGTTACTCACCCTGCTTTGTTGATATCGGTGTAGATATTGCACATATTACGGGGGTCACTTGAAGGTATACCCACAATGATGAGTGGAAGCCTCTCGAGCTGATTTCAGGCTAGATACCCTGCCCTTGCATGTGGATCGGACTGTTGACTGTCCCCCCTAGAATTTATTGTTTTTGGTGGTAACCTTAGTGGCCTATCTTCTCAGGGTCTTACACAAGGTGACTGTGAAGGGGAAAGTCTTCACGGTACCTGGAATCGACGTTGACCAAACTCACTTAGGCTCCTTGGAGGGTATACCCATGATTATGTGTGGGAGCTTGCACCAGGGTGTAAGTCCGTTAAGAAGGTCGTCAACGTAACTTTTCCACCCTAGCCCAACCCCTTCTTATCTCGTCGTTGTGATGTTGGATTTCATCACCAACTAGTGAATTCGTAATTAGAAGGTCTTGTTTGCCTGGTTTTGTTCCCTAGATTTGTTTTACTAGCGCTTGCTGTTTGTTCACCCAAGTTGACCATAGAATTTTCTTCATAAGTTTTTAACTCATTCATAATTGACCCTCCACGTTGTTCACGTAGAATGCAAGGCTTACGCCCAGAAAATCTGGACGGTTCTCAACCCTTTCCTACCAGCTTACTGGAGGGCTCTCCTCAACAGAGTGAACTCCAAGACGTCACCACCCTTCAAGTGGAAAGAACTGACTCTCTAGAACGGTTCTGAATTACCAATTCTCAAGAGGACTTTCGACTTCATCCCGACTCTGAGAGACGTATTATGCGAGTGAATTATTCCAGAGACTTAGTTGTCTTGTCTTCTGGATCACCGACTAGACCTTTTCCAGGACTTGAGGGCCAAGAACCTTTTTGGACTACTGACATTTTTAGATGGGATCTCTTTGGTTTAGGAGAGGGCGTTGATATCACCGTCTCACCTGCGTTCCCCGAAACATCTGATCCAGACGCAGTACCTTTTACTACTGCTTATTATTTTTCTGGTACAGAAGCTACGCGAGTTGACCACATCTTGACTCTCCCTTTACAAATGGTCCATTACACAGATACTAGGAGTCTTCACACCAGGATTACCATGGCTAGCCAAGACCCTATTAGCACACCACTTTCGCCCAGAGTCACCCCAACACTTCCACCCGGATACCGTGCATTGAACGCCTCTATTCCCGTTCCTACACAAATCACATACGGAACTCCTGGTGGTCCCTCTTCTTCTGGGCACTCTCCTCCC
>ML785533.1:388841-402514 GCA_009831015.1 Picea engelmannii | reverse complement strand
GGCTGCGTTGGCTGGGGCCGTGGATGTTTCCCCGTAGGGGTTTTACCACGTGAAAACATCGGTGTGTTGATCTTTGATCTGGTTATGTGAGTGGTTACTGAAGGTGTTCATCCTCTGTTGGAATACCTGTGTTGTCGAACACATGAGTGGCGATGGAGACGTCGTCTCATTAAACTCGAACTCCCCGATCAGTTGCTGGCAGAGTGGTTCACTAAATCATTTGTGAACGACATTGGTCATGACATCGCCATGGGTGGAGTAGTCACGGAAGAGCAGGCCATCAGTCTTGCTCAATATCTTGATCTCGTTTACTCACAAATGGGTACCCTTTACGACTTACTACCTGACTTACCTCATCCTTCCACTTCCGCCACTTCAACTACTCCAGCTGCTTCTCATGCAGCCGACAGTGTGATTGACACTTTCCAGGCCCAACCACATTCCGCCTCAAGCACCAACCCCAAACCTGCTTGTTCTAATGTTCAAAATGCTCCGTCTCCTGCCCCTTTCACCGGCAAGACTTCTGAGGTAAATGCAGTTCAATCTACCCCAGCCGGTAAAAACAAATCCAAAAAGGGAAGGGGTAAGAATAAGGAGGACAAAAATACTTCTCAAGCAGAGAAAACCAAAACTACCCCTGTTGATGATCGGGATAAGCGCAAACCTCGATACCCTTGTCTTATCTGTGGTGATGATCACTACATGAAGGATTGTCCACGATGCGCCGAGGTCACTAAGTTCCTTCAAGGAACCCCAAAACCACCTGCTTCGGCCGTTTTGTCTCAACCCTTCTCGTCTCAACAACAGGCCCAGTTGGTCATTCATGACCAACCCTCACCTTCTACTACATCTTACATATTGATGTGTACTGGCGATTCAAAGAAAAATGACATTGCACTCACCACTCGAGCCAAAGATTATTCTCCCTCTAAAGAGAAGGTTGATGACTTACCTCCTTCATTGGTACAACCCTCTCCCACGACTCCACCTACCAACGATCCTCTTCATCTCGAACGACCGAGCCTCGACACAGTTCTTCGACCCCCCCGAAGGGCGTCGTTCGGAAATCAGCTTTCAATCCTCATGCTCATGCTGCCCAGAACTACAACATTGTTGAAGATCTGGCCCAAGCACCTTCTACGATGTCAGCCCTCGAAGTACTTCAAAGTTGTCCCACACAACGGAAGGCACTGTTGAAAGCTATCAGTGGAATCGACCCGACGGATATGAATTTAATAATTTTTGACTTGGAAGATCACATTCCAAGGTCACCCCCTCAACTCACGTTCTAGATCCAAGTGATTGTCTCTGACAAAAACATTTGTCGAACTATTATCGACGAGGGTGCCTCGACGTGTGTCATGTCTCTTACTTGTTGGAAAGCCATTGGCTCTCCCCCTTTGAACGAATCCCATAATACTCTAAAATCCTTCAATGGCTCCGGTTTTAAGCCCTACGGTGTCCTTCCTTCATTTCCCATCACGTTAGAAGGAAAACCGGTCCAAGTCAAAGTGGAAGTCTTTGACGCTCCCCTCGATTACAATCTTCTACTTGGCCGCAGATGGATCGATTCCATGCGCACAATTGTGTCGACCCTTTTTTGTGTGGTACATTTCCCACATCAAGGGAAGGTAGTCACTGTCGACCAATTAGCCTTCTTTAACTCCGACACCCGTACTGGCAATGTACCGTTCATCGCTAAAACCCCCCCGGGTTATGAGAACGTCGGTGTAGGTATTCTCAAAGACTCTTCGTTAATGGGTACTTTCCCCATTCCACCGCCTGATGTTCCCTGCTTGTCCGTTGCTTCAATCAACATGATCTCCACCTCGATTCACAAAATATTTGCGTCTCACGGCCCGTGGATAGTACGGTGACAAAATGCCGTTAAGTTCGGTCAAATCCGCCTATCAGGCCATTCACTCGACAACCCCTTCTACCCCTTCTCTTGGTGAGTTATCTCCAGATCCTTTCCGTGTCATTTTTCCCACAGACGAGATGATCACGTCTGTCATGGATGACACCCCTTGGGACGATGGACATCATCGTTCCATCCTTTTTCTGGAGCAACATACCATTGAGAACTACCAACGGATCTTGACCCCGTCGATCGTTGTCATCATCTCAACCATTCCCGGGTCCACACACGATGTGTTTTCCAAAGGGAACTTGAGCAATATCTCACCCACTATTCCCCTCGACATATCCATCAAACCTGGAATCGTTGAAAATGTCCATATCGGAGCTTCGTGTTCCCCTGACGAGATTTTCACCTACACGTCCCTTTTTAAAGAGTTTCGTGACATCTTCACCTGGAGCTACGAAGAAATGCTGGGTATCGACCCCAGCATTGTGATACATGAGATCAAGACATACCCCAATGCTAAACCCGTCAGGCAATGCCTTCATCCCGTTCACCCACGTAAAGCGGCTGCTATCAAGCTCGAAGTCGAGAAAATTCTCAAAGCCAGCTTTATTTATCTGGTGGCCCTCACTGATTGGGTTTCCAATCTTGTCCCAATTGGCAAGAAACAAGCTACAATTCGTGTATGCGTTGATTATAGGTATATCAACAAAGCTTGTCCCAAAGACAACTTTCCTACCCCCTTCGTCGATCAGATTGTCGACGATTGCGTCGGAAGTGAAATCTTCTCTCTGATGGATGGTTTCTCCGAGTATAATCAAATCAACATTGTTCCCGAGGATCAACATAAGACTGCTTTTATTTGTCCTTGGGGTACTTTTTCCTATCGAAAACTCCCTTTTGGTCTCAAGAACGCTGGCGCCACTTTTCAACGCGCTATGTCTTATGCTTTCCATGATATCAAGCACATCGTTCAACCATAACTGGATGATTTACCCGCTCACTCAATGTGCCGAGTCGATCACCCAACCCACCTTCGAGCCATTTTCGTCCGTTGTCGGTTTTATCATATACGTTTGAATCCTCATAAGTGTGTTTTCTGAGTGGAATCCGGCCACCTTCTAGGTTTTATCGTTTCGCATCAAGGGATCCGGGTGGATCCTTTAAAGGTTGAGGCGATCCTTAATCTCCCTCCTCCTTCTACACTTCGCCAGTTACAAAGTTTGCAAGGGAAAGCAAACTTTCTTCGTCGTTTTATTCCAAATTATGCCGAGATAACTCGTGGATTTACGCAACTCTTAAAAAAGGGGTCTGAGCTCGTCTGGGATACCATTGCCAACAACACTTTCGAAGCTTTGAAATTGTCCCTAACGTGTGCTCTGCTTCTCTTTCCCCTTGATTACAGTTGCGATTATTTCCTTTACCTTGTTGCCTCGGATTACACCATTGGTATGGTTCTCGTCCAAGAGGATGATGCTAATGACGAACATGTTATCTACTACTTGATTAGAAGTCTAACGCCTACCGAAATCAAGTATTTACATGTCGAAAAACTGGCCTTGGCAGCCATCCAAGCCGTCCAACGCTTCCGGCACTATATCCTCTCCCGCAAAACTACAGTGATTTCTAAATGCAAACCTATGCAACACATTCTCACACGACAATTTCTAGGGGGAAAATACTCCAAATGGATTGTGATACTCCAGGAGTTTGACTTGGAATTCGAACGCGCCAAGTCCAAGAAGTCCTTAGTATTTGCTGAGTTAATATGCGACTTTCCCTATTCTGAAACGGAAAATGTAGCAGCTGATTCATTACCCGATGAATCCATTTTCCTCATCAGAATTGATGATCTTTGGTATGGTGATATCATTATATATCTCCAAACCCAGACTTTCGGGCCAACTTTGTCCAGTACTGACCGACGTCGAATACGATACCAAGCTCGTCAATATATTATCCTTGGGGATACTCTTTATCGTCGGGGGATTGACTCCATTTTTCGACGCTGCCTCACATTTGATGAGGCCGAGAGAGCTCTGAATGAATGCCATTCTGGAGCCTGTGGTGGTCATATGTCTGGGTATGCTACTGCCCAGAAGATATTACGAGAAGGGTATTTTTGGCCTTCGTTATTTAACGACTGCATAATCGCCGTTCAAAAATGCCATGCTTGCCAGACCTATAATAACAAGATATGGTCACATCCCTCTCCTCTTCACTCTGTGGTCTCCGTTGGTCCCTTTGCGAAATAGGGCATCGATTTCATGACATGTCACCCTCACTCGGTCGGGGGGCATGGATACATTATTGTAGCCATCGATTACTTTATGAAATGGGCTGAGGCGATGCTGACATTTGACAACACTGGAAAGACCGTAGTGTTATTCATTTTTAATCACATCATAGCTCATTTTAGTGTCCCTCAGGCTATCGTCACTGATCACGATAGCCATTTTCGAAACTTCATCATGTCTGAACTTACTGAAAAGTTGGGTCTTCTCCATGAAAACTCAACACCCTATTACCCACAAGCCAACGACCAAGTCGAAGTAATTAACAAAGTTCTCATAACTATGCTCCGACGAATGATAGGGATTCACAAAACAAGTTGACACACAATGTTGTTTTCGACATTGTGGGCTTACCGGACATCCGTCAAGTCCACTACTGGGTTTACACCTTTCCAGTTAGTCTATGGTTTTGAAGCCATTCTACCGATCGAATGCGAGATACCCTCTTTAAAACTAGCTGTTGAACTCCTACCAAATACTTCTGTTGAGGAAGAACATCTATTGTATCTTATGCAATTAGATGAAACTCGACGCGATGCTACCCTAGTCATAGAAACTCAGAAAAAATGTGTCAAGGCCCAATACGACAAACATGTCAAGCCTCGCGTTTTCTCCGAAGGAGATCTCATTCTCCTCTATGAACAAAATCGATATGTGCTAGGAGCTGGAAAATTCGAAGCCATGTGGCGAGGTCCTTATATCGTTCGATGAGTTTTGGAAAAATGAGCTTATGAGTTAGTAGATTACGATGGTATCCCTTTAAGTGAACCCATAAATGGGTTGTACTTGAAGAAGTACTATGCATAAGATCACCTGTGCATGAGTACTTGTATTTTTATTGTATCATACTTCTTGTGTGTTACTGTAGCTTGTTTTTGTCGTTATCTGGTCTCTTCCCTTATGTGACGTTGTGTTTGATTTCCATATGTCGGAGTCTTCGCTACCCTACATTGGCTTCGCTGATGGCGCTAGCCGTAGTACTCAGAACCTTGCTTCCATTGCGTGGGCAATTTACACCCCTACAAACGAACTTGTCTCCTTACGAGGTGTGTGTCTCAGCCGTGCGACCAACAATATTGCAGAGTATAGCACTGTTATCGAATTGTTGATTGATGCTATCTCGCTCGGAATCCGTCATTTGGTTGTGCGACTTGATTCACAGCTTGTAGTACTACAGTTAAGTAATGTCTATACTATTCGAAGTCCTACTTTGTTACGGGTGTATTTGTGAATTCGCCTCTTGGAACGTTATTTTGATTATATTGAATATCAACATATTCCTAGATGTCTAAATACATTAATTGATGCATTGACTAACTATGTATTAGACAGACATTTGGATCATTTATAAATCAATCACATCAATTTTCACAGAACACAAGATAAACCGGTAGAAGCTGTCTGTATATATAACGATCAAAAGAGTTTTTACAAAAAAAGTTCTGTCCGAGGACTAAAATGTCAAAATCTAAAGCTCATAGCTTCTACAAAGTGACGTCATGGATGACGTTCACGGTAACACACGACTGTTCGAGAAACCCTACGGAGCAGTCGACCAATGGACTCTGACACTCCTATAGTATGACACTGATAGCGTCGTGGAACCTCTCCTAGAGGCATGTCTGGAATATCTGCTGTCAATCCCTCCAGGTTTTGTTCCACTGCTTCGTAATCCTCGACATTCCATTGTGGTAATGGCGCCACCTCTCCTCGCCACTGAATAGGAGAAGAACCAGGAGGTTGGTAAGGTCCTACATCTGTGTCATCAAAAACGATTTTGTATTTAGTCCTTAGATGAATATATAAAAACATTTGCATATGATAAAATTCACAAAAAACATTTAAAAAAGAAAAAAAAATGTGTGTAATTCTTACCAAGTTCCCCCACTGAGAACCTTCGGGCAGGACCAAGTCCGGATATCCTCGAAAATCCAACCCGACATAAGCATAATCGTCGACCATCAACATTTGTGTTCGCAACCACTCAAAGAAGGTATCATCATATCTGATAATTGGTCCAACTACGTGCCGGGCCATGAGCTGACACCATCTCAACATTCTTGGATCTGTTGGAGCCGGTAAATTCCAATCAACCTGCAGCCTCAGTAATGGAACCCTCTCAAGAAAGAAGGACACCAACAAAGATCCGTACCCGAATTGCTTCAGGTTGCCTCGCCTACATTTGGTCAATTGTCTTTTCATGCTACGAAGCACTGCATCTGCCCAGTTAAAAACCTGAGGTTCAGTACACTCTATGGCATACTAAAAGTAACTCTGGAGCGCCATGTGAGGAGCGGAGCTCCCAGCCATCCGAGCAATGGTGAAAAAGAGAGTACGGAGGGTCAAATCCCGTACTCCCCAAATAGCTACTTTATCTTTCTTCCTCTCTGCCTCAGGATCGTAGTGTAAGCAGAAGTACTCACTCATGGGCAGCCCACCACCTCTACTACCAGTTAGGCTCACGTGGTACCCACGCCATGACAGTCTTGTCAAGAAGTAAATGTCCTCAATGTCCAAGGACAATGTGTGGACCCCTACATGAAATACTTGCTACTTAGGATCCCACATATGCACAAGGTACTCTAATAACCTGACTTGGGCCCTCATGCCTGGGATACGAAAGTACTTCAGAAGACCACAATTTCTAAAAGCGACAATAGTGGGTGGATGATTTCCGGTAATGGCATTGTCTTCTTTGTGCTCCCTTTCGCGCCATTCCAAGACCATTGTGATGGAAAAATACCTGCGTGCCCTTTAGAAACAGTGCGAGAACCTCGCAGGCTGCTGTGGGCTCACCTGCGAGAATGACCCATTCTCGCAGGTCCTGTGTAGCCCACCTGCGAGAATGACCCATTCTCGCAGGTCCTGTGTAGCCCACCTGCGAGAATGGCTGAGCGCAAGTAGGGCTCACAAAACCAACTCAAAAATGAGTTTTTACCAATGAAAATGCAAAATAAAACCATGAAAGAGTAGAGGACAAAGAGCCTACCTCACTGTCACTGACGGCTCGTCGAATGGATGCTCGTAACTCCCGCAATTTGACGCCGAATTTCGAGGGTAAAAGAGGGGTTTTTGGGCTCAAATAGTGGTAAAGTGAAAATGATATGGTAAAAAGAGTTTTTACTTCTTTATATAACTTTTACCATGTCATTGAAATTTTTATAATTATTTATTTATTAAAACCTAAACCCTAATGTCCTTTTGAGTGTAATTTTTGCAAGCGTAACGACTTCGATGTTCATGTACAGGGATGCAGACATATTTTTTCTTTTTCATCGCATGTTTTGTTTGTTTTTTATGGTTTTTGTATAAAATCTCGAGCTGGGTCTTTGTCCGTTCTCACGCTCGCAAATACATGAGAATGCGATCAAGCATACTTTTATCACTTTTTCGGGCTCAACAAGGTTATACGAAAAAGGAACCCCCCTGGAGTCCTCTTTAAGCTCTTTTCAGACTCTCTAAACATGAAAAGATCGCCGAGCGACCTTGCTATTTTCACGCTCGATAAAGTATTTGAAGAAAGCGTCCGGTGAGTGATAATTTATCTCTTTTTCGGTCTCATCAGACTATTTTACGAAAAAGGAACTGAGAGAGTTCTCTTTTAAGTGTTTTTCCAAACTCTATAATCATGAAAAATCTTCGAGTTTTCTATCTTTGGACTCGTTAAACAAACATCGACAGACCTGTAATGGGACCGAACCACTCCTTCTTAGGGTTCGTTAAACATACTCCGAAGGACTTATCCGAAGGATAAGCTTATAATCAACAAGCATATGTTATCCTCCTCAAGCTTGCATAAAAATAAAGAGGTACTCACCAGAAATGGTGGGGGAAAATTTGGGAAAGGGATATGTTCTCATCTTCATATTAATTGGCAGTAAGTGTCGCTCTTGAACATGACACTCCCTATTCATTATTTGAAGCCGGTTTGGGAAATCCATTTGTCTCTCATTCGATTTGCTATAAGGTCATACCCTGTGTTGTCTCTGAGTCAATGCTGCCAAATCATTGGTTGTGTCGTTCATATGTTCAAGAGAAGTTCATCTGAAACCTCTATTAAGTCGGCCATCTGTAGTTGTCCATTCTTTTCGTGTCGGCCTTCCTTGTGTCCAGTCCAACTTGTATCATACTTTGTTTCACCTTCAAAATCTGTTACTCATTTCATGTCATTGATGGGGGATACATCAAGGTCCTCTTGTGACGAGTTTTGTTCCGTCGACTTCAGCTCATTATCCGGAAACAAGACTTAGAAATTCTTTGGTACCTTAGAACTTGCATGCCTCAATGGCAGGTTTCCTCGCTTTTGACAGTGGGTTTACATCATTGACCCCTGATCGAAAGATTCCATCGAATGTTCGACCTCAACTCATTTATTCACATTCGATGGATTGTACTAGAGTACCTTGGGAGTCATTGACATCAATGGTGATTTCCCTCGCACTTGTTAACGGTTTCATCAATGACCGGTAATCAAGTGGTTTCTACCATGTTCGACTTCAACACATGTAATCACATGGTTAGATTCGTACTTTTGGGTGATGGAATTGAAGACCCTGGATATCATCTCTTTGTCCAGGTTGTGATGGAATATGTATAATCCGCGACACATATATCCACTTTGTATGTCTCGTGTCTATGTTGTCTCAATTTGAATTTTCTCAGATCCACAGTGTATTCCTGGTGGCTATGTTATATTTTGATGGCATGGATCCACAGTGTATGATTGGTGGCCATGACCTATGTCTATAATGTCATCCATTTGTGATCTGAGTATGGGAATGCCTACCTCAAAATTAATATATATGATATTCTGCAGATGCTTGGTTGTTCGCAGGTTTCCGATTAGGTGCGCTCCTGGTTTCCGACACACACATGCAGTTTACAAAGTCTTTCGGATGTCACTGGTTCCGACCTCATACTTTGGGGGGCATTCTGTTACCCATGATTTTGGTCAATCTTGATGGTGTACTCAGGCTCCTCATAAGAACTTTCTCCTGAGAAAAGTGACATTCATCTCTTCCCAGAAAACATACTTTTGAAGAGAGTTTGCAGGTTGCTAATATATTAGGGTGCAAGAATGGCCCATTCTTGCAGGCTGCCTTAAGCTAGGGTGTGAACTTCTCACACTGTGTTACATAGATAGGGTGTGAAATCATTCTAAAGCTTGGAAAATGATAAAGTCTCGATGGTTCTAGAAGGGAATCTTCTAGAAGAATGGGTTGACATTCGAATGGTTATCCTTTTACTGGTTTCCCTGATATTGTGGGATCATTCTTATCCAAGTAACCATCTCATTCTTTCCTATATATTGATGGAATTCTCATGGAAAAGGTTAAGCGAGATTCATTGGAGAATTGGTGAAGGAATTGTGTGAAGGACCTAGCTTGAACAATAGCTTGGAGACTCTAGCAAGTCTATCAAGAGGATTTTATCTTCTTCATACAAGGATTGAGCAAGTGTGTGTGTGTTGAAGCCAAGAGACACCGAAAGGAAGCTTGTGACATCAAGGCGATCAGGTTGTAATCTTCTACTTTCCATTAATATGATACAGTGGCATGTCCCTTTCCCATAAAGCTATTCTCTCTTTATTGTGAATTCCTTGATCATACACATAAGTTGACGATTGAATATATTTTTCTATCTTCACTTTGGTTGGTTTGTGTTGTCTTGGTCTTGACCTCACGAGAGCACCAGAGCGAAGCGGGAGCAACAAAGACCCTAGGAAGCGATACAAAGGTATGTTACTTGTTCCTTTCTCCTAGTTAAATCAATGGTCATAACTTAGGGAAAGAGTCATGTCCTGTCCTGTTTTGTTCTAGATCCAGGTGGATCTAGGGAGATCTGTTAGTGTCTGCACCTACCGGTTAGTCCGATAACACCACCGTTCCCGAGTCCACACACGATGTGTTTTCCGAAGGGAACTTAAGCAATATCTCACCCACTATTCCCCTCGACATATCCATCAAACCTGGAATTGTCGAAAATGTGCATATCAGAGCTTCATGTTCCCCTGACGAAATCGTCACCTACAAGTCACTTTTCAAAGAATTTCGTGACGTCTTCGCCTGGAGCTATGAAGAAATACCAAGTATTGACCCCGACATTGTGATACATGAGATTAAGACATACCCAGATGCTAAACCCGTCCGACAACGCCTTCGTCCAATCCACCCATGTAAAGCAGCCGCTATCAAGCTTGAAGTCGAGAAACTTCTCAAAGCCGACTTTATTTACCTGGTGGCTCTCACTGACTGAGTTTCCAATCTTGTCCCGATTGACAAGAAATAAGGCACAATCTGCGTGTGCGTTGATTATAGGGATATTAACAAAGCTTGTCCTAAAGACAACTTTCCTACCCCCTTCGTCGACCAGATTGTCGACGATTGCACCGAAAGCGAAATTTTCTCTCTGATGGATGGTTTCTCTAGATATAATCAAATCAATATTGTTCCCGAGGACCAACACAAAACCTCTTTTATTTGTCCTTGGGGAAATTTCGCCTATCAGAAACTTCCTTTCGGTCTAAAGAACACTGGCGCAACTTTTCAGCACGCTATGTCTTATGCCTTCCATGATATCAAGCACATTGTGCAACCATATCTCTATGACTTACCCACTCATTCCATGCACCGTATTGATCATCTAATACATCTCTGAGCCATTTTGCTCCGATGTCGGTTTTACCATATATGCTTGAATCCTCACAAATGCGTTTTCTATGAAGAATCCGACCAACTTCTAGGCTTTATCATTTCACGTCAAGGGATCAGGGTAGATCATTTAAAGGTCGAGGTGATTCTCAATCTCCCTCCTCCTTCTTTGCTTCGCCAGTTACAAAGTTTTCAAGGGAAAACAATCTTTCTTCGTCGTTTCATCCCAAACTATGCCGAGATAACTCTTGGATTTACACAACTACTCAAAAAGGGGTCCGAGTTCGTATGGGATACCATTGCAAACAAAGATTTCGAGGCTCTAAAACTGTCCCTGACACGTGCTCCGCTCCTCTTCCCCCCTGATTACAGTCACGATTACTTCCTCTACCTCGCAGCCTCGGATTACACCATCGCTATGGTTCTCGTCCAGGGGGATGATTCTCATGATTCTCATGTCATCTATTACTTGAGTTGAATTCAAACGCCTACCGAAACCAAGTATTTGCATGTTGAAAAACTGGCCTTGGCAGCCGTCCAAGCAGTTCAACGTTTACGACACTATATCCTCTCTCGCAAGACTATGGTAATTTATAACTGCAACCCTATGCAACACATTCTCACACATCAACTGCTAGGGGGAAAATACTCCAAATGGATTGTGATACTCTAGGAGTTTGACTTGGAATTCGAACGAGCTAAGTCCAAGAAGTCCTTAGTGTTTGCTGAGTTGATATGCGACTTTCCCTACTCTGAGACGGAAACGATAGCAACAGATTCCTTACCTGATGAATCCCTTTTCTTGATTAGTTTTGATGATCTTTGGTACGGAGATATCATCATATATCTCCAAACCTAGAATTTCCAGCCCAATTTGTCTAGTACTGACCATCGTCGAATATGCTACCAAGCCCGTCAGTATATTATCCTCGGTGATACTCTTTATCGTCGTGGGATTGACTCAGTTTTTCGACGCAGCCTCACGTTTGATGAAGCTGAGAAAGCCCTAAATGACTACCATTCAGGAGCCTGTGGTGGTCACATGTCTGGGTATGCCACTTCCCAGAAGATTCTGCGAGCTGGGTATTTTTGGCCCTCTTTATTTAACGATTGTATAATTACCATCCAAAAATGCCACGCTTGCCAGACCTACAACCATAAAATATGATCACATCCCACTCCTCTTCACCCTGTGGTCTCCGTTGGTCCTTTTGTGAAATGGGGTATCGATTTCATGACATATCACCCTCACTCGGCCAGGGGGCATGGATACATTATTGTAGCTGTAGACTATTTTACTAAATGGGTCGAGGCGATGCCGACATTTGACAACACCGGAAAGACTGCAGAATTATTCATATTCAATCACATCATAGCTCGTTTTGGTGTTCCTCAGGCTATCGTCACTGATCACGGTAGCCACTTTCAAAACTTCATGATGTCTGAACTCACTGAAAAGTTGGGTCTTCGCCATGAAAACTCAACGCCCTATTACCCACAAGACAACGACCAAGTCGAAGAAATTAACAAAGTTCTCATAACCATGCTTCGACAAATGATAGGGATTCACAAAACAAGTTGGCACACAATGTTGTTTTCAACATTGTGGGCTTACCGGACGTCTGTTAAGTCTACTATCGGGTTTACACCATTCCGGTTAGTCTATGGTCTAGAAGCCATCCTGCTGATTGAATATGAGATACCCTCCCTAAAACTAGATGTCGAACTCCTACCAAACACTTCTGTCGAGGAAGAACATCTGTTGTATCTCATGCGATTAGACGAAACTTGACGCGACGCTACCCTAGTAATAGAAGCCCAGAAGAAACGTGTCAAGGCCCAATACGAAAAACATGTCAAGCCTCGCGTTTTCTCCGAAGGAGATCAGGTTCTCCTTTACGAATAAGATCCAGATATGCTAGGAGCTAGAAAATTCGAAGCCATGTGGCGAGGTCTTTATGTCGTTAGACGAGTTTTGGAGAAAGAATCTTACGAGTTAGTAGATTACGACGGTATCCCTTTGAGTGAACCCATAAATGGGTTGTACTTAAAGAAGTACTATGCCTAAGATCACCTGTGCATGAGTACTTGTATTTTATTGTATCATACTTCTTGTGTGTTACTGTAGTATTCTTTTTTTGTTATTTGGTCTCTGCCCTTATGTTACATTGTGTTTGGTTTCCAGATGTCAGAGTCTTCACTACCCCACATTGGCTTCGCTGATGGCGCTAGCCGTAGTACTTAGAACCTTGCTTCTGTTGCTTGGGCAATTTACGCCCCTACAAACGAACTTATCACTCTACGAGGTGTATGTCTCGGCCGTGCGACCAACAATATTGCAGAGTATGGCGCCATTATCGAATTTTTGATTGATGCTATTTCGCTCGGTATCCGTCACTTGGTTGTACGACTCGATTCACAGCTAGTAGTACTACAGTTAAGTAATGTCTATGCTATTCGAAGTCCTACTTTATTATGGGTATATTTACGAATTCGCCTCTTGGAACGTTATTTTGATTATATTGAGTATCAACATTTTCCTAGATGTCTAAATACATTAACTGACGCATTGGCTAACTATGTATTAGATAGACGTTTGGGCCATTTATAAAACAATCACATAACATGTATCACACAACACAAGATAAGCCGACAAAAGCTGTATATGTAACAACCAGGATTTCATTTAAGCTACCATAAATTACAACAGAGCGGAATTTTGAAAGAACTAAAAATTTGCTTATTCCAGCATATTCATTCCCAGAATTTTATAAATAAAATAATCTACCTAATAATTTGCATACAAGTTAAAATTGAGTAAACACTTCACAATTTTGAAAATACCTGTCACTGATGCTAAGCTTG
>ML785533.1:353978-372954 GCA_009831015.1 Picea engelmannii | reverse complement strand
ATTACTCATTCCTTAACCCCTAATCAAGGAGTTAATCATACTTCAGCTAAGTATAATCAAAACAATTAATTAATAACTTGTAATCAATTAAGGTTATATAATAATTAATTATAATTTAGCCCATGTTTAGGTTCATTTATGAATTTTTTCATAGTAATAAGAAAAGGGTCATTACAGTATATATGTATATAACGATCAAAAGTTTTTTTACAAAAAAGTTCTGTCCAAGGACCAAAATTTCAAAATATGAAGCTTGTAGCTTCTACAAAGTAACATCATGGATGACGCTCGCGATAACACACGACTGCCCGGGAAACCCTATGAAGCAGTCGACCAATAAACTTTGACACACCCACACTATGGCGCTGATAATGCCGAGGGACTTCTTCGATAGTCATGTCCGGAATGTCAGCAGTCAACCCCTCCAAGTTTTGCTCCACTGCCTCATAGTCTTCAACATCCCATCGCGGCACTGGAGCCACCTCTCGTCATCGCTGAATAGGAGACGTACCTGGAGGTCAGTATGGCCCCACATCAGTGTCATTCAAAAGATATTTTTGATAAGTTCTTGGGAAAACATAAAAACATTTGCATATGACAAAATTACAAAAACATTTAAAAGAACAAAATGTGTACTTCTTACCTAGATCTCCCCACTGAGCATCTTCAGGTAGGGCCAAATCCGGATCCCCTCAGAAATCCAACCCGTCATAGGCATAATCGTCGACCATCAACATCTGTGGCCGCAACCAGTCAAAGAGTGAATTGTTATATTTGATGATTGGCCCAGCTACATGTTGGGCCATGAGGTTGCACCACCTCAACATCCTCGGATCCTGTGGAGCTGGTAAACCCCACTCAACCTGCAACCTCAGCAAGGGAACCCTCTCAAGAAAGAAGGACACCAAAAGTGATCCGTACCCGAATTGCTTCAGGTCGCCTTTCCTGCATTTTGTCAACTGCCTCTTTATGCTACGAAGGACGACGTCTGACCAGTTAAAGACCCGAGGCTCAGTACACTCTATGGTGTACTGAAAATAGCTCTAGAGAGACATGTGTCGAGTAGTGCTCCCAGCCATACGAGCAATGGTGAAAAAGATGGTGCGAAGGGTCAAATATTGGACTCCCCAAATGGACACCTTTCCTTTGCTTCTTTCCACCTATGGAACATAATACTGACGACAATACTCACTCATAGGCAGCCCACCACCTCGGCTATCGGTCAAGCTAGCGTGGTACCCACGCCGTGACAGTCCTGTTAGGAAGTAAATGTTCTCGATATACAAGGACAATGTGTGGACCCCCATGTGGAATACTTGTTGGTCCACGTCCCACATATGAACAAGATACTCCAACAACTTGACTTGGGCCCTCATACCCGGGATCCGGAACAATTTCAGAAGCCCACAGTCTCGGAGAGCGGCAACGGTACCCAAGTCATTTATGACAATAGTATCATCTTCCCCATGCTCTCTTTCGCGCCACTCTAGATTCATCGTGACAGTAAAATGCCTGCACAAGAACCATAAGAAGAGAGTCAACCACTCATTTCAGACCTTGGCATATTTTTCATTGAGTAAATATCATTTCAAAATTTCATTTTGCGGTTCTCGCAGGTGCCCCTTTAGCACAGTGCGAGATTCTCACAGGTTCCTTTGGGGCCACCTGAGAGAATCATGAATTCTTGAAGGTCCCGTATGGATAGCCTGCAAGAATGCCTGAGCGCGAGTTTTGGCCCTAAAACAACTCAAAAACTTGAAAATTGCCAATGAAAATGAAAAATAAACCATGGAAAAGATGAGGGATCAAGAGCCTACCTCGCTGACGGAGACGGTTCGCCAAATGGTTGCCTGTGCTTCCCGCAATCGAGTGATGAAATTTGAGGTAAAAAAGGGGTGTTTTGGGCAAATTCTTGGCAAAATCACAAATGAATATGGTAAAAGCCCTTTTACCCACTTATATTTACTTTTTACCATTTTTTGTTGATTTTTATATTATTTTATCCATCAAACCTGATGCCTAATAGCCTTATGAGTGTGCCTTTTTGTAGATATAACGACTTTGAAGTCCACACGAAAGAGTACGGATGTTTTTTCTTTTTTCGTCGCATGTACGACTACTTTTTAGAGTTTTTAGAAAAACTTCGAGCTCAGTCTTCGTTCGTTCTCATGCTCGAAAATACATGAGAACGCAACCGATTATACTTTTCCCGTCTTTTCATACTTGTCATGGTAACACGAAAACGACGAACCCAAAGGAGTATCCTTTAAGCTCTTTTCACACTCCATAAAACCGAAAAGATTGCCGAGCGACCTTGTTCTGTTCATGCTTGTAAAAGTATCTGAACAAAACATTCGATGGGCGATAGTTTATCACTTTTTCGGTCCTGTTGAACTATTTTACGAAAAAGGAACTGAGAGAGTTATCTTTTGAGTGTTTTTCCAGACTCTATAATCATGAAAAACCTTCGAGTTTTCTATCTTTGGACTCGTTAAACAAACATCGAAAGACCCGTAATGGGACCGAGCCACTCCTTCCTAGGGTTCGTTAAACATACTCCGAGGGACTCGTCCGAATTACATCAACAAGCATATGTTATCCTCCTCAAGCTTGCGTAAAAATAAAGAGGTACTCGCCAGAAATGGTGGGGGAAAATTTGGGAAAGGGATGTGTTTTGGTATTCATATTATTGGCAGTAAGTGTCGCTCTTGAACATGACACCTCCTATTCATTGTCTGAAGTCGGTTTGGGAAATCCATTTGTCTCTCATTCGACTTGTTACAAGGTGATATCCTAAGTCGTCTCTAAGTCAGTGCTACCAAATCATTGGTCGTTTCATTCATATGTTCAAGAGAAGTTCATCCGAAACCTCTATTGAGTCGGCCATCTATAGTTGTCCATTCTCTCTATGTCGGCCTTCCCTGTGTCCAGTTCAACCTACATCATACTCTGTTTCACCTTCAAAATATGTTACTCATTTCGTGTCATTGATGGGGGATACATCAAGGCCCTCCTGTGACGATTTTTGTTTTGTCGACTCCAGCTCATTATCCGGAAACAAGACTTAGAAATTATTTGGTACCTAGGAACTTGCATGCCTCAATGGCAGGTTTCCTCGCTTTCAATAGTGGGTTTTCATCATTGACCTCTGATCGGGAGATTTCGTCGAATGTTCGACCTCAACTCATTTATTCACATTCGATGGATTGTACTAGTGCACCTTGGGAGTCATTGACATTAATGGTGATTTCCCTCGCACTTGTTAACGATATCATCATTGACCGGTAATCAAGTGGTTTCTACCATGTTCAACTCCAACACATGTAATCACATGGTTAGATTCGTGCTTTCAGGTGACGGGATTGAAGACCCTGGGTCTCATCTCTTTGATCCAGGTTGCGATGGAATATGTATAATTTGTTGACACATAGATCCACTTTGTATGTCGCGTGGTTATGTCGTTTTAATTTGAATCTTCTTGCATAGATCCACAGTGTATTCTTGGTGGCTATGCAATATTTTGACGGCATGGATCCACGGTGTATGATTGGTGGCCATGACCTATGTTCATGATGTCGTCCGTCTGTGATCTGAGTATGAGAATGCCTACCTCAGAACTGGTATTATATTCTGCAAATGCTTGGTTGTTTGCAGGTTTCCGATTAGGTGTACTCTTGGTTTCTGACACACACGCGCAGTTTACAAAGTATTTTGGATATCACTGATTCCGGACTCATACTTTGGGGGGCATTCTGTTACACATGATTTTGGTCATCTTGGTGATGTATTAACAATGGTGTATTCAGGCTCCCAACAAGGACTTTTTGCCTGCTCGAAAAGTGGATCTTGTCTCCTTCCAAAAACATATTTTCAAAGTGAGTTTGCAGGCTGCATATGGCCTAGGGTGCGAGAATCCATCATTCTTTTAGGGTGCGAACTTCTCGCAGTTTTCTCCATACACAGGGTGCGAACCTATTTTTAAGCTTGGAAAAGAGAAGAGGTCTCGAGGGTTCTAGAAGGGAATCTTCTAGAAAATGAGTTGGCATTCGTATGGTTGTCATTTCACTGACTTCTCAGATTTGATGGGATCATCCTCATCCATGTAACCATCTCTCCTTCTCCTATATATTGAAAGGTTTCTCATGGAAAAGGTTAAGCAAGATTAATTGAAGAATTGGTGAAGGAATTGTGTGAAGAACCCTGCTTAGACAAAAGCTTGGAGACTCTAGTTGGTCTATCAAGAGGAATTGGATTTTCTTCATGCAAGTACAGAGCAAGTGTGTGTGTTGGAACCAAGAGTCACCGAAAGGAAGCTTGCGACATCAAGGCGATCAGGTTGTATCTTCTACTTTCAATTAATATGATACAATGATATGTCCCTTTCCCATAAAGTCACTCTTACTTTATTGTGTAATTCCTTGATCATATGCATAAGTTGACGTTGAATATATTTTGCTATCTTCACTTTGATTGGTTTGTGTTGTCTTGGACTTGACCTCACGATAGCACCGGAGTGAAGCGAGAGCAACAAAGACTTAAGGAACCGATACAAAGGTATGCCACTTATTCCTTCCTATTAGCAGATTCAATGACTACAGCTTAGGGAAAGAGTCTTGTCCTGTCCTGTTTTGTTCTAGATCCAAGTGGATCTAGGGAGATCTGTTAGTGTCCGCACCTACCGATTAGTCTGACAACAAGTATAGTCTTATAGACCTGCAAAATATCTCATGAAATTATCTCTGTCCATATCTCATAACAAATTTCCATGACTCTACTACACAAATAAAGACACTGTTGACTAATTCGCCACTTCATTGTTCTGAGAGATTCTTCGAATCTACTTTGATTGATCACTACATATTCCTTCTTTTCAAGTTGAATCAAATATGTCTACTAGTTTGATCTGTCTTCAAATCAAACTCTACAAGTATGCATGGGGATGAAAGATACTTTTTAATAAACCAATCTGTCACGAGAAATTATGCACATCTGTCATCAAACCATTTTGAATCTTCCTTCCCAAAATATGCAAAAAAACACTTCAGACTGCTCGAAAGATAGTTCTCTGATCTGTAATATTTGCTGCTTAGACTCCCCCTCTTCAACATTCTCATTCAATGGGAGTCTCGAATTCGGATGGATTAGAACACTATATAAGCTTTCTATGATGTAGGATCATCATTCTAAATTATGACATCTTCCTCTTTACTTGTAGATTCATCATGCGATTATGTAAATCTTGTGAGTATGATCTCTAGGAGTTCTTCATTCACATGTTCTTTTTTTTTTTTGCTTTCTTCTCCAAATCTTCTTGTACTTGATATCAATGTTTTCCTTCATGGAATACTTCATTACACTTCTACAATAACGATCTATGTGTCCATAGTTGTCACATTTGCAACATTCAATATTATGGGGAGCCATATAAACATTTCTTGCTTGAACATTTCTTCCAATTGCTTTGCAATCTACAACGTTATGTCCAAATTTATTACAAGTAAAACAATATCCATAAAAAATCTCTATGATCTAGATTATTTTGAGAATGAAATGAAGGCAGAAATATAATAATAAAATATACAAATATCTTGCAATAAACACAAAGATACAATAATGTACGATTTTTATTAATGACAGAAATGTACATAAACTATAAAATTATAGAGTGAATGAACTCGCTAGAATGGTGGCAGATTATCTCTGAGAAGAGATGTGATGGATACGCTAAATCACAAGAAGATGAAGATGATTACAATGAGGCTCTCGAGGCATTTTTAACATAAATAAAATCCAAAACCCTAACCCCTGAAGATGAAACACCAAAAGGTTTGCGGGCCCCGATGGGGGTAGTTGATACGTCAACTTCCCAAAGGAGTAACTTTTGCACACAATCTCCGTTTAGGGTGCACGATAGCTTGTTGGAAATGTCTATCTGAGGACTACACATTTTGTCGTCACACTCCAACTAAAGCCTATAGTGTGACTATGGTGGGCCAAAAAAACGTTCTTTAGGTCCTCAAAATGGCCCCAGAAGTTTAGGACCCGAAAAGATGTAGAAAAAATGCCAAGGTGGAAACCCCTATTTTGAGATAGCGGAATATATGGGTGGCCACCGATTTCCTCCTGGATCACTTTGATACATGGAAGTAAATTATCCTCTTTGTGATGTATTCCTTTTGAATTCAAGCCTTGACTTATCATGATCTTCTCTTCTGTTGTTTCCTTCACACTGATTCAAGCTTCTTTGATCCCTGAAGGTAGAAGGTCTTCTTGGATATCCATCTCTTTTGTAATCTTCTTCTTGATTCTTCTCCATTTCTCGAATGTTCTCCTTTGAGGGCTTGCATTCTTCCTTCTTGATATATCCTATGATGATTTTTTCATAACTCTTAGCCTTCTCTTCATTCTTCCTTTCCAACAACCTGAAACATTTTTCTTCAACTTTCTTTACTGGCGGTGTGGAGCTTCCTCTCTGTTCAACGTTATTGCTGAGCTTGACAACTTCAACCCTTAATGTGATGACTTCTTCTTCAAGATTCTCACAATCTTATTCTTTCTTCATCATCTGGATCTTCATTGCTTCTTTTGTTCTCTTTACTTATTCGAGTTGTGTCTTCAAGGAGATGATTTCTTCTTCAAGTTGGGTCTTCAAGGAGATGATTGCTTCTTCAAGTCTTCTTTCTAGTTGACTAAATTCTACTTCAATCTTGGTTAATTCCTCATATATTTCCTTAAGATGATTTATCAAAACCTCTTTCCTCTTCTCTGCTTCCTTTCTTTGTGATACTATTCCATCTTTCAAACACTCATTTATCTTCTATTTTTATTCCAACTGATTTTTGAGAGCTTCTTCATTCACTTTGTCTTATTTGAGTTGAACCTTTAGATTTATGATAATCTGTTGGATTTATTTATAACCTTTCTTCATCTTGATCAATTCTTCCTTGAGGGACTTGTTTTCCTTCCTTTCTTCTTTTAGCTCACTTAAGACACTGACTAGTTCTGCTTCAAGATCTACTTCACCTTCTTCTTCTTCTGAATCTATCTAAGATGATGAAATTATTTCTTCTTGTTTTATCTCCGTATCTTCTTCATCTTGATCAACATGCTCTGACTCTTTGGTTACAAGAAGATGTTCCTTAGAGTGGAGATTATATATCTTATTCCAAATTTCTTTAGTTGATGAACATTGTCCTACTTTGACTTTTACTGAATCAGGTAATGCATCCAGGATGGTATCCATTTCTATTTTGTTGTTCCTTATTAATTCCTTATTGGATGCGGTCTTCAGAGGTTTCTTTGAAGCGATGGATCCTGTAAAAAATAATTTCCAAACTTCAAATCCTTGTGCTTGTAAAAATGATTTCATCCTTATATTCCAGAAGACATAGTTCTGACCATCAAACACTGGTATTCCATTATCTGTGCACTCCATAATCTACCTTCCAGTGGTTAGACTGATTAAGAAGGAACCTGCTTTGATATCAATTGTTGGAATATTCACCAATACTAAGAGGGGTGGGGGGGGTGAATAAGTATTAAGCACTTTTTACCATTTTCAATCACAACATTAACTTATTAATGATTACATTCACTTATAATTGCATTTAACATATCATAAACATATAACCATAAATAGTACCATTCAACAATGCATCACATTATACATAGTGCACAAGAGATTTTTACGTGGAAACCCAAATGGGAGAGAACTGCATAATGCCTTCTTATATATCAACAGATTACATTCATAGGAAGCACCGACTTCCAAAATTATCCAGCACCAACTGGAAGGAGGATCCAACCCCCTATTTACAGGCTCCAACCTAAAGGAAGCTACAAATCCCCAAATTCTCTAGCTCCAATTGGAAGGAGGCTCCAACCCCCTGATTTACAGGCTCCAACTCGAAGGAAGCTCCAAATCCCTGTATTCTTTGTCTCTAATCTAAAGGAGGATACAAATCACTTTCCTTGCCCCTTCATTCCTCCCTGAAATATAAATGGAGACTCAACCTGTCACTGTAACTGATACTGATACATCATCATCATCAAAACATGTCACTGCTACTGATACTAATACATCATCATCATTAACTTGTCACTGCTACTGATATTGATACAACATCATCAACATCACCATCAACTAAACCATATATACTCACATAGATCACATTCTAAGATAAAAAACCATCTCTCAAACATATGCTCAACATCACCAAGGTGTGCATCAAACCATGCGCCAAAGACATGCCTCAAGCATATGCCAAAATATCCATAACATACCTCAAAACATGTGCCAACATATTCCTCAGGCATGTGCCAAAAAATCCATAACATACCTCAAACCAAGTGCAAACATATGCCTCAATCATGTGCCAAAACATCCATAGCATACCTGAAATATGCAAACTTGTAAGATTCACCACAAGCTCAATTTTCCACTTCCGATTCTGAAATTTCTATATGAGGTACTTGTATATGTATTTTCATACCTCTGAAAATTTCACAGTCTACAAAGTCCCAAAAAATAAGTTATAACAACAATTCCAAGCTGACTTGTTTGAAACATATTTTAGGACCATTCAAGAACTTTGCCTTCCACAGAGCATATCTCCAAACTTGTTGTGATCCAATGTCTGAAATGTTAACCACAAATAATTTGAGATCTTTCTTTCATCTCCTCAACATTTTGGGGTTTGAAACTTCTCAAAACAAAAGTTATGGAAAAATGGAAAACCTTCTTGAATTTTGTCCCATTCTAGAGAGCAAGCTTGTACAGCTTGCCACACGCTCAATATTTTATATCTAATTTTGAAACTCACACACACAATACTAAAGACTATCCTATTTCCAATGAAATTTGTCTTACATAATTTGGATCCTCTATGATGAATTTATGACTGTTTTTCTTGGAACACCTGTTTGAGGATAGTTTCAAGACTAATAAAAAACCCTATTTTCCACAGAGTGTATATCCAAACGTACAATGACCCAACATCTAAAATTTTTACCACAGGTATCTTGATATGTCTTCTCATTACCCTCCAAGTTTTTCTATCTGACTCATTCTAGAAGACACATTATAGCAAAAATGATAAGATGACCTTTAAATAACATACCTTAGAACACATCATCACAAGACTTCATCCTCCCTTGTAATTTCTCCTTTCTTCACTTCATATTCTCTATGAAATTCGCCTCATATCTCCTTGGTTACCTCAGATAAAAATAACTTGAGTTGATGTAACAAATGAACTCCTAGGTGACTTATTTATACTAGATATGGCACCCTCTTTTTAGGGTTGACTTGACCCAAATAAATTCAATTTAATATTTAATGATTATTCCATAAGGGATGACTTTACCAAAAATATCCTTAATATTCATTGCAATGGGTATGAATTGTAACTTCTTGTTTGCAACACTTTTTAGGGGGTGACTTGTAACTTTTTGTGCTTAGATCCGAGGTTTCTTCATTTGCTTTCAGGGCTTCATATTTAAGAGGGAATAACTTCTCAACCATGAGGAACCATGTGATGTACCACCTACTATTGTAAACAACATGACAATGACTATCCATCTATGAGGGTTGTGCATGCATTTACTACGTCCTTCACACTCTTTTTATTGAAACAACTTTGGTCTTCATGACCACACCTTTGGGGCTTCTTAACCACTTGATCACTTAACCACTTAACCATATTTTTAGGGTTTATTGTAGACTTCTTCAAAGGATATTCCCATGAGGGCCATGTTTAGAGATACACCATAAGGGGACCACTTTGGAGACTTCTCCAAATACACCCATCTCTTGGAATTATTCTGGGGTTGAAATCAATGACAACTAACTTTCCAACATACATGAAATACAGTTTTCCTCTTCCCAATAAATGAAATATAGCCTTTAAGGATGGGGGATGGATAAATGTACCAAGAGTTTCAAGAACAACTTCTTCATAGGACAACAAACACTCCAATGATTTTATTCGATGGACATCATCATGAAAGAATTAAGTTACAAATATCATGATATGTTATACGATTTTGAATTTCTTCCACACAAATCAATGATTTTCCTTTTAACTTCTTGAAATCAACTCCATCTTAGAAGGTTCAAGTCTATAGAAGAGCATATGTGCTGAGAAGGTTTGTAACCATATGTTAGCTCGCCGGTATTTGTTTCGAGAATTAAGAGAATGAACCCATGATAATACAACATCGATCCATTGGTCCATGAACCTTTGCGAGAAAGATAACCGTCGACAGGTCGATAAATAGGGTTTGCAAAATGCTTGTGTATTACTGACAACAAGGTCATGAACTGCTTATATGATTCCTTCAACCCGTTTTCCATCTTCCCCGGGTTGTAAAGTATTCCTCAACATATAATCTTTCAACAGCTTAGGATAATAGGTTGGCCAACTGTCAATCGTTAGAGTGAATGCTAGTGAAGAAAATGAATCTTCTAGTTGAACTTCTCAAAGAAATATGCACATTATTTCCACATGATAACCAAATTTGAGCCAAGCTTTCAGTCAAACAACAAAAACAAAATGTATCAAATGAAAAGAAGAATTTTTTTATGCAAAATAAACTTAGAATAAATCAAGCCATCGCGAGATGCAACCTAAAATAATAACAACTGGTGGATTTTATTGAAGAAACCAAGACAAGTCCAGATCTATGCTATACAAATGAAAACAAAAAACAAACATCTAAAATATGCAGGAAGAAACAAATAAAATGAACTATGCTACTCCTATTCTTACTCTCTCCTACACTAGCTGAAAAGGGCTAAGTAAAAGCATAGTGCTAGTGTATGCAATCAAGTAACTCCAAACCTGCAACCACATTTTCAACAAAAGTCAATTGCAGAAAATGGAGTAGTGCGAGATCAAAGATATGAAGAATTGATTCAAACAAATCTCCACACAACATGTTAAATTTGGCAATGATATGGTTCATGCGACATGTAGCATTCCTCTAACCAAGACCGAATTCCATCATAAAATTTACAATGAATACCATAGGACTGTTGGAAGGAAATTGAAATTGAGTGACATACGTGATGAGACCCATAAATGAAATTTTCATAGAATGTATCTTATGAGAGAGTCTTAGTATGGGTGGTATCATTCATTCCAAGGGTCGAAGCAAGACAATGAGAACTTGACATAACCATTGGTCAAAACCGAAGTGCCCCATTACCTAGGCAATTCTCCATGGGTTTACATTTTACATAACCCACCTACTGAGAGGAGATATGTCATATGATTATTCGAGGGAAATGTTGAGCGAAAGATGAGTCCAAGCCTTATCCTATGATATCAAAAAAATCATGTGAGGAGTGTTAGAGCGTTGAGATATCATCCAAGGATGATTGATGCATCTACCCCTGAAGATTGACATGTGATTCTAGAGCAGATTGAGATGATAATGCTTCTTGGATAAGCTCGATGTTTCCTTTGCTTCATATGGTGATGGGTTGTTCATTTGATATGATTCTTTCATGGAGATCTAAAAACCTTTTTCTCTTTGCATAACTCATATTTTCTATTGTTAACATGTGTGCATTGAAAAAATAAATTTTAGATTGAAAAGGATCAATGAATGATACATCAGTGTTCACATTTAATTCCGAAACATCAAAATAATCATCGAAAATAGGGTTATCGTGATTAAATTGTCATTAAACATGTTTTGAAGATGGAAAAGGACTTAGAAATTTGTGTATCCTAGATGGACTATCATTAATAAATAGTGTCAAATCAATCAAATCTAGGAAATCTTGTTCTTCTGGTTTGTCATTCAACACTTCATTGTGAGAAAAGTGAGAATGATAGGTTGGTGAATGCTCATGTGATATGTTGTTATCAAACATATTTGTATAAAGAAAATAAATATCTTTAGATTCTGAGAATGATAAAATTTCTCCAATAAGAAGTTTTTTACAGACCAAAATATAATCGTGATTCTCTAAAGTGGAGATGATAGATGGTTCACACTCTGGGTCTAAGGGGTTTAATATTTTTGGTGAGGATTCCCCCATAACTATGAAAGAGTGTTGATTAGAGATTGTGTACCTTCTATCCTTCATGGTCATATCTGACTCTTGTGAATGATAGATGATTTGACTATCCAGATCATACCCTTTAGGAAAAGAGACAAGATATGAAAACCAATTCAAGATTTCTTGGTCTACGGGTTTGTCATTTTCAGGAAATCTACAATAAATCTTAATGACTCTTATAAATAAATCATCCACGGATTCATTTCCAAGCCTATGGACTTCTTCAAGTTCATTAAAGTGTTCATCATAAACATAATCTACATGACCAACAATAAATATTTCCATAAATTGTTTCCAACTATGTATAAATTTCACTGGCAATGTCCTAAACCAAGCTTTAATACGCCCTTCAAATGTGAGAATAAACAATTGATAGATTTCATTGTCCCAAACAATCTTAATATTTTATCGAGTGATGTTAAACTGATTGAGATGCGTGAATGGAGAGACATGTCCTTCACCATTGAACTTTGAGTTTGACAAGAGATTAACTGTCTCAACTGAGATGCCCCCGGTGGGTATCATAAGACTCAAAGGGTTATCCGATACATAGATACAAAGAGGAGCCATGGGATGATCAAAACAATTTAATGAAATGACTCCACATGGGAAGGCTTGTAATCCGACCCTCCTAGGGCCAATTTTGTTGACGCAAACAAAGTTCTCCTTGTCAACAGGAGGGTTTACTCCCGATAAGAATTCCCGATCAGACTTCTCACCATTTGGAATAGGGAACACATCCAGATTCTGTCCTGGCAACCATTTCTGGTTTTGGGTTTACCGGTTGCGGTCCGATTCACTAATGAAGGTTTTCTAAGCTAAAGAATGAAATGCAACTAATCTAATATTTATGTGTCTGGATGAAACTAAGGTAACTAGAAAAAAAACATAGAACCAACCATTCTCTTGTCAAGGGTTTGAAAAATAGTTCTCATAGATCAGAGACAACAATATGAATAAACAACTACAAATACAAAAAACTCTAGCATTTAAATAATCATTTACGATTCTACACCCATGAATTTAGACAAACATTCTTTGAAGAACAAAAATAATAATGTAACCATCATACATAAGATTAGTCTACAATATGAAGTACATATTTACACAACCCGAGTGCTAAGAAAAATGCAAAGGAATAGTCCACAATATGTCCAACACGAGAATAAAACCTATTCCTAAAATAGCTTGGCCCAAACGAGCTTCTCCTTATTAAAAGTTTATGTAATAGTACATGAAATCTCCAAGGAGGGCTTCTCAATTTTAGTTAACACTGAATTCCCCAAAATAGTTTAGAAAATGTACAATGCTTGAAGAGCCAAAAATCCCCTTACTTGGATTCAATCTTTGTATTTATTGAAGTTCAACATGGCTCTTGACCTTCCACCTTCTCCCCACAATGTTTCATTTACCAATATTTATCCTTATTCTCTTGACAATGATGAGAGAATAAATATAGAAATTACATTTCAGGTTTTTCTTTTAGCACTAGAGGGCCATCATAGATTTCAGCTATAGTGAACCTCACCCACCGTAGTGACCGGATTGGACATTGGGAGATTCGATCATCATAGGGTTCATACTCCTTCTTTATTCATTTGAGTGTGATTCCCTTCGCTTCTCCCCACCGTTGCAACAATTGTTGTTATTGTTGTTCTTTCATCCTTGGCTATAGATCACATTGCGAGGAAGCTAAGTATGTCCTCCCTTTGGCATTGATATCCGGCACCATTCAACATGAAACAAATGAATGACCTCAGAGTAACCTCAAAATAAATTATTAAAATAGAGAATTCAAACTCGTAGAACTGAAACATTATTTAATTGAAATTTTGTATAAGTTTTCTTGGATTTTATTCTTGGTTCCTCTTCTCACGGTTGAGGTGTTGTGTTCCCCTGTGGTTGTTGATAAGGTGCCAGATATTACTCCTAAAAAATGTGAACAAAAGATGATTTCTCAAATCATGTGACTATGAAGTTCTATATCTTGGAAATACCTTTCCAATAGTATAAATAACACATAAAACATATATCCGAGTCTAAAATTATGGCCAAAATACAAAAAGGAAGTTTGGTAGGGTCTTGTCCCTATTTTATCCAAGTTCCCAACAAATCCTCCTCCGTGTATCAAAGAAGTTCCCTAAAACTCCTTGGTGTTCAAAAAATTTCGCAGCATGCTCACCGGTGAGTCAACGCACATGGTATTACGTTTGTCGTTGCTACCTTTATATATGGATACCCCAACTATGAATAACAACAAACAGAAAAGGAGAGGTCCTAGAGCTAATAGAAAGTCATGCTTAACGCAGACTTGACCTTACGAACAATTGTCATATGACTTGGAACTTCCCAAGTGTGGTCTGCACAGTCTGGGATCCCCTCCGTTCTCATACATGTACTTGAGAAAACCCAACTATTGATGCAACAGATGGAGCTCGACCTTCATGCTTTATATCATGATATGTGAAATATTTCTTAAATCGGTGGTTTAAACACAATATTTCTATACCGTGCAATTCATTAAAGATAAGTTGTCTCATACTTGTACTCAACCTTTGGGAATTTACACTGCATATTCCACCTTTGAATTCTTGTGCAAATTACAACCAAATCTCCTCCATTTTGTGAGTTTGTAGCATGATTTCCAAATGAGCCAAAGACTAATTATTAGGAAAAAGATATACACATAATCTATTATCATCTACATGAGAGAGACTTGTAAACCCAATATTTCTCTGTATAAAATACAAAAATAGAATAACAAGAAGACTCAACCACTTACCAACCAAATTGTAGACCTATGGACACTGAGATCACCTTTAAGACTTTACTAGAACCCATGCAATGGGCCTACATGCAACATCATATGACGTTGGTCCTCAGGTAACGCCTTGGGAAGTTTAAAGTGTTCAGTCTACTACATTTGTCTATTTCAGTCGGTTGTTCTGAAAAATAAGTAGAGAAATCATAAGGTGCACCATTTTGCCTTTAGCTACGAATAAATAGGACAAGATACCAGGAAAGAGTATTCTCAGAGTTTTATCTTTTGAGAATTTTTTAGTTTGATTTTGTCTGAAATTTGGTAAGGAATGGTTAGATCTGCAGATTTGAGTGGTTAAGTTTGTATAATTCAAGTATATAAGGGGTTTTTCAGCAAGCTGAATCCATTAATGCATCCAAAAATGCAATTTAAACAATAGAAAATAGCGATTTTGTCCAGATTTACATGACTGGATTCCGGCCAAAAAACCCCAAAAATAGAATGTTTAACTAACACCTATCAGAAAACCCTATAGTTAAATAGATAAAAACAAGACAATAGATAGATGGCTATCAAGTACAACATTCTAGAACGTGCTGCCAAGAAAAAGTCAGTGTACATACTAGAAATGTCCATTGGACTATCCAATGCTTCATTACACAACTGTACAGACTAGACTCATATGAGTCACTAGTTGTAACCAAAAACCGACAATCCCCTATTGATGGGTCTACAATTGTTATCATCCCAAGACCATCAAAATTGCAGCTATCGACTGATTGATTGTGAAATTTTTAGTAGCTGTTAAAAGCATACAAGATTTTTTCTGGTGACCCAATATGATTGCAAGAACCCCCAGATAAGAGGGTTGTGCAATCTGAAGTTGAGCAGGCTTGTTGCAGGTGCCTTGGTACATTAGTAAGATCATGGTTATCATTTGCAACACACCACCTTGAAGGGAGGTATTGAACATTCTCTGCATTCACCAGACCCTTTGAGCCTTTTCCTATGTCAATCTCATATTTAACCTGAGCATCAAATGTAATAGTGTCTTTTAAAATTTCCATGCAAAATGTTCTTTTTGTACTCATCTAGCAGACTAAAAATATATGTTTCTATTGGGGTTTCCAGGCCTAAGCAGGGTAATCTTGTTGCTTATAACATGGTTTACCAATCCTTGAATGAATCTTTTTGCATTGCTGATAGTTGCATTGACTCCCCCATATGTTGGCCGTCCAACCTATCCAACAACAATTGGCATCTGCCCAAAGCCAATTCTTTTTCAAGGCCGATTCAAATGTATCCAGGTTTCCAACAAAGTAATTGTTGCAAACATTCTTCCCATCAACCACTGGATGAGCCTTATTTTCAAAGAAGGCATAATCTGCTGTTTTTTTTTTTTTTGATAAAGGTTTAAGGGAGAAATATTGACCACAAAGGGAGATTCATTGTTGTTGAGAAATGAAGTAAGCTGCTGCATAGTTTTATTCATGTTAGGCCTGAAGATTCCTTTTGATGGCATCTTAGACTGATAGACATCAACATTCCAGGGAACCACAATTTTTATTTGGCCAGCAAGGTTTTCCTTTCCCAAGGCCTCTTGTATGTTAAGCACTTTGGGGAGTACAAATGCCTGAAAACGTCCATTGTAACTCATGAGAAACGGTTCATGTCCAATAACAACATACCTTAGCTTGTAGTTGTCGTTTAAGTACTTCGTTATTTGGTTGACCAGGATAGATCGTGCAATCTCCTCCGGTGAGTTCGACGACCTTCCCAACATCTTCTCCGGTGAGTTGACGCCCATCCAAGCATCATCTCCGGTTAAGTTCGGACGCGTTCCCAGCATGTTCACCGGTGAGTTCAGGCGAGTTCCTTGCATGGCTGTCGATCAAGCTCGGACGAGTTCCTTTGCATGTTCGCCGGTTCGTCAGTGGTGTTTCTCACATTGCTGCCAGTATGGACCGGCCAAGTTTTGGACGAGTCCTCGTGGGGAAATCAAAGACTCCTAACTTGCTGTGCTAATGTACTCGGGGGAAATCAAAGACTCATAACTTGCTCAATCGACGCCTGATTGGAATGCCGTTTTTCTTTTCACCATAAAGCGTGTGGGGGAGACGCTTCCAACAAGATAACTTATCACGCCATTCAAACGTTCCATAGATGTGATGGCTGACGAGGCAGGCTTGGGAAATAACTGCTTGACGATCGTTTTTGGTACTTCCAGGTCTCAGATTTCGATTAAGTCAGTTGGGTTGGAATCATAATCACTTAATTCATATAGTTAGACTGTTTCAGTGATAAAAATACACTTTGACTAACATTGAAAAATTGAGCTCAAAGACATTTTTTAATGGAAGTTTGGGTCCCGTTCTTGTTATGCTTTTTCTGAATTTAGTTCCATTATTTCCTATGTCATTTGTGCTGTATAGGCTCTTGATTCATCCATTGGAGTTGAGGTAATGTGTCATTAGCACATAAATATAAATCCAAAAAAAACCAAGTGACAATTGGAGCGCTTAACATTGTTTAGGCGCTGAGAGGACCAATTTTATTCTCAGATGCATTTCACAGCCATTGCAAGACCTACATATGCTGAATTAACCCATCTGATGAGAGACAACACTTTCATGGTCATGGTTTAGTCATAAAATCAAGAAGCGCAAAGTAAACAAGTTGGTGTGGTATGTGCAATGAAAGCTACTGGTGACACAAACATACTTAATTATGAATGAAAATCAAGTAGATCAGGAAAGATATGTGATCAGTCACTAATTATCTAGTTAGGCGTAGAAAGAATAATAATTAGAAATGATAGGAGCTTTATTGACAGGAGTAGTGAGAAGCAATTGAATTAGAGGAGAATAGAAGAGGTCTCAAGACGAAGATGTGTTTCACAGATAGGGTCAATGTTAGTGACGAAGGAGACAAACTCGCCGACAAGCAGTGTATCAGAGAGAAAAGAAGAGACTTCAACGATATGTGATGTATCGACGAAGATGAGATGAACCTCGTCGATACATCTTGTATCGAAGAAGAAAAAGGGAACTCGTCGATGCTTTGTATTGGTGAGTCAGAGTGATATGAAGAAATACTGCAAATGGTAAAGTGTGGAGAGTGAAAATAGAGATTTGATGATCCAGATTTAGGAGAGCAACAAACTGATTAACATAATGAATACAATAAACACAAAGATATGAAGAACAACACAGATATTGTAATGCCCCTAATTTGATGAATGCTTAAAGATTATTAAGCAAGATTAATTAAAGAAATAATTGAAGATTAATTAAGTAATAATAATCTAATTGAAGATCACATTTAATGACCTGTGACATAAATTTAAGAGATCAAAAAAAAAGAAATGAGATAACAGGAATTGCGTATGCAGTAGAGGGTGGCGTATGCAGGGCGAGAAGCCCAGAAATCCCGAGATGATAAAAATATTAATGAAGGAACGAAGGACGGAGGACGGGGGTGGTTGTGAAGTAAATGCGTGAGTCGGCAGGGAGGAACAAGGGACGGGAAGAGGGGGATGTGCGCACCATTCAGAGGGAGGGGGAATGGATGCGGGGGACTGGAATTGCTGAGCCGGCTGTATTGGCGGAGAACTATTGTATTCTGCGGTGAGCAGAGAATTCTGGACTATTGTATTTTGCCGTGAGCAGAGAGCCTCTGGACGGTTATGTTTTTCCGTGAGCAGAAATCCTCTGGACGGTTGTGTTTTGCTATGAGCAGCGATTTTCTGTGCACTATTGCATTTTTTGGACTGTTGGCTTGCCGTGAGCAAGAAGTAGGGTTCCTGGTTGAGATTTTATCCGGGAAGGCACCGAGTTGCTGGAGGTTTTGGGCACGGAGGGCCAGGATATCCGTAGATATCCTGGAGCTAGGTAGTTTTCCTAGTTGGCAGGGAGGACAATAGTTTTGGGCAGTTATTTTCCTGTTTGTGGCAGGGTTGATCTGTGTAGCAGGGAGCAAAAAGGCAGCAGGAAGGCAAGAGGAAACATAAATTAGCATCAGATCCAGGTACTTGTTAAGTTATGTATTTATTTCATTCTGTCATGAATTTAGTATTATTGACAAATCTAAGTTACTGAAGTTGCTGTTATAAAAGTCAATATCATGCTATGAAGTTTTGTTTCAAT
>ML785533.1:309523-334633 GCA_009831015.1 Picea engelmannii | reverse complement strand
GTTTTATGAATATCTTGTAGTTGTTAATGATCATATTTATAATAAATAAAATGATATATTTAAAATAATATAATAAAATATATTTAAATTTTGTGATAAAATAATCTTTAAAATTATAGTAAGTTACATTTTTTAATTATTAATAATATGAAAATAAAAAATATTAAGAAATGATAATAAAACATATTTAAATATTTTATGGTTTTATGCTTTATAATATCGTGTGGTTGTTAGTTCTCATAGATATATTACATCATATTTAAATTGTGTTTAATATTAATATTTTTTTATTTTGTTATTTTTTTCATTAATTTTTTAATAATTATAATAAAATTATAATAATTTTATAATATTAAATTATAATTTAATAAATAATATTTCATAATATTAAATTAAAATTTAATAAATAAGAGCCATAAATTAATTTTTACAATTAAATGTCTAACAATAATTTGAAATGTCTAACAATAATTTGATTGTGATATTTATTTTCACCAATCATATTAAATATCTTAATGATTTTATAGATGTTAAATTGTTATGATAATTAAATTAAAAATGATTACCTATTATATTTTTGTTTATGACAATAATAACTTGGAGGAAATGCTTTCATATAAATATTTTGGAATTGATATCCATCACAAGCTCGATTGAAACTATAGCCTTGAAAAAAGGATAAATGGAGGGTGGACATAATCTCTCATCTTTGTGACACTAAGAGGGTAGGAGATGAAAAACACTTCATCCTAGATTGCTATGAGTATACCCATATTAGATCCCAATTTAAAAATATTTTCCACAATAGAGACCTTCCTAACCTCCTAAGTCATCAAAACTATGGTAATCTTGAAAGACATCTCTCAATGCTTTTTAAGCATAAAAATACAATTTTAAAGAAATCAATTTCATTATTGTCATCATAATTTAATAAACAAAATATACATACATAAACATTATTATTAAATTACATCAACATTTATTATTAAATGTACAAAAATAATTTAATTATGATATTTATTTTCATCCATCAAATTAAATATCTTAATGATTTTATTAATGCTAAATTATAATCTAATAAATAAAATGCATACATAAATTTTATTAATTAATATCTAAAACTAATTTAATTGTGATATTTATTCTTTAAATTTTTTATGCAGAATACATTATAATTTAGTAAAATACACAAATAAATTTTATCAATAAAATATTATTGAACATGTAAAATAGTTAGAATAAATTATTAATCAAAATTGATCAAAATTGTTTTAATATTTTTATGATAATTTAAATTCATATCCCAATAAATATATATTTCTAAAAATTGAGTTATTATTTTAGTTTTTGTTTGACTTATATATTTTGGTTTAAATTGTTGGAACATGAGTGGTTGAGTTTATATAATTCAAGTGTTTTAAGGATTTTTCATAAGGCTTAATCCATCTATGCATTCAAAAATGTAATTTAAACAAACAATTTAAGTGGGTCTAATGGTTAAAAGTATGTGTTTCCTCCTTTTACAACTTGAGTGAACCTAATAGTTAAAAGTATGTGTTTCCTCCTTGGACATTAAAGATTCAAATAAAGAGAGGGGTAGGGTATGTATACCTCCTTAGACTTTAGCAGTCAAATAGCTGCAGAGAGGATACCTTTTCCCACAAACAAAAGAGGTCTTATAAACAAATTTGATGTATGACTTAGTGATAACCTTAAAAATAGATTATTATTATTATTATATAAAACATTTTTTAAAATAATTAAAATTATAAATACAAATATTATATGGTAGATGATGATGATGATGATGATGATTAACACCCACTAAGACCTAATTGGTCTATCGGACCTTAAGACGGTAAGTGATTACTTGTGATTCTTTAGCTCGAAAAACATTAAGAGAAACTTTCCAAGATCACCATTCTTTTGTTGAGTTAAGAGGTTAGGAAGGTTGGTCGTGTGATCAATATTTTGAAAATGAGATCTAATATGGGTATAGGCTGGACAATCTAAGAGAAAGTGCTTTTCATCTTCAACCTTCTTAGTGTCACAAATGTGACACACTCTTTCATCCCATGGCGTTTTAGGAATTGACCAACACCCAATTTCACTATGGAGCTCGTGAGAATTTGTTCTTATCTTAACAATGCTTATTTTTTTCTTTACACTTGGCAAAACAAAGAGATAATTTTGATCTTCTAGATTAGGGTTGATTACATCTTTATAATACCTTAATTTTCTTTTTTCCTCTAACTCTTTATCACACCACATTTTTTCCTTCAATTTTGATTTGACATTTTTTTAATAGTATCTTTATTCTGCAAAATGGTTTCTTCCATGATTCTACATCCACTTTATCGAGCAACTCTTCTGTGGGTACAATTATCATTCACTCAAAAACAAAATCATCCGAAAACAAAATCATCCGAGTGACTAGAGTTTTCTGCACAAATATTTTTTTATATATTACCCCAGTATCATTTGCTAAGTCACCAAGATTATGTAATTAATTATCATTACAGATAAACTACTATGCCTATACCTACTGAGGTCGAACCTCTGGCAACTTCTATACGACTACGCTACACCAAAATTAAAGAACTTCCATAACGGATGAACATCTTTTTGTTGTTCGTCTGAATCATCATCAAGCTGCAGAAGGAGTGGGAATGAAGGCAGCGGCCGTGGGAATTGCAGCCAATAACGAATTCGCTGTAATTTGTTGCAAGTCCGAAAGTGTTTCGGCCTCAGGAATTGAATCCTCTGCCTTGAAATCCAGAGACTCGTCGTCATATACATCCCACCATTTTTGCACTAATACTTTTATATCTTCCCTCTGCATGTTCGCCTCCTTGCCCGTGTACCTCCAGGGCTTGGATCCCTGCAATATATATCAGTTTTGAAACATATAATTCATCTAATACAGTACCAAAACATGAACACACAGAGAAAAAAAAGGCCATGGAAGAATTGTGAACTTACAGCTGCGCAGTAGTGGACGACCTTAACTTTGTCTAGATCGACATTTTCTGGGTGTCGCCATAGCATTGCTAGAACCAGGTTGTAAACGAGAGGGATGGGCTTGTACATCTTCTGGAAATACATGTTTAAGAAATCCTGCAATACAGAATCTAATTAGCAAAAACGAATTTTCATTCTTGAAAATACTGTTTAAGCCAGAAAAGGCGAGCTAAGGGTGAGTGGATTATGGGAGGAAGGTGTGCGATGTAGGTGTGTGTCTGTGAATGTAGTATGTAGGTGGTTGTCAAAAATTTAGAGATACATATAACTAGTATAGCTGTTAACTTGTTGCTGGTGAACGTATAAAGGTTTACAGAACATAGTACGAAAACTTATAGCTGGTAAAATTATGAAGTTTTTAAAAATGTTAGAAAGTTATGAATATGAAATTATTGATTTGAAAAAATTAAGAATATGCTACTATCTTTAATTAATAACCAACCATTGAAATTTATGATTAAAAGATCATTAAATATGATGCAATTGTAAATAAGTATACACTTTTAAGCATAATGTAATTATATATATAAGTAATACTGCATACCTGTTCTGCAAAGGGAGTAGGAGCTGTAATCCTGAGAGTTTCGATGAGGCTGTCGAAGGTTAACTTGCTAGGCTCGAAGACAAACATGCCAGCGTTGAAATAGAGCGCAGGAGGAAGGCCTAGTTCAGAGGACCATTGAACTTTGTCTGGGCACTGCTGGCAGTAGCCTATCTTATACTGTGGAGTGTGACTCCATGTCTTCTCGCAGAAACAGTCCATGACAGCATAGAAGTAGCCATCCGGCATGTCGAAGAGATTGTCGATGTTCTCAAAGACTTGGATGTCTGCGTCCAGGTATACCATCTTGCTGTACTCTTCAAACTGCACCATGCAAATATTTCTTCAATTATCCATTCAACAAATTATATATGTATATGAATAAGACAATAGACTTCAAACTGCACCATGCAAATATTTCTTCCATTATCCCATCAACAAATTATATATGAATAAGACAATATACTACCATTATCCCATCAACAAATTATATATGAATAAGACAATATACTTGATAGAGCCATCTCAATTTACCATAATATTGTAACAGCCATTTTAATCCATCTATTAAGAATCCTAAACCTGTCACAGTTGAATAAATTCAAGGTTAGATTACTAGTCAGGAAAGGTCAGCACTCAGGAGCGAAATAAGAGATGACAAATGAAAATGAGGGTTGTTACAGCTTCACCTAGGTTTGTTTTTTCTTGCAACATGTAATTGTTTGTTTTTTTAAGAAAGGTTTTCCAGATTTTCCATAGTTAAAGTCATTTTGTCATTTAGCTTTAAAATCTTCAAACTAAAATTGAATTCATTTTCAAGACCAATCGTGCAATCACTTTTCACCATTGATTCTGAATCATCTACCACGATTTAAGATTAATGATGAAAGGGGATTGTTATGAATTAATAATAATAATGATTTGACTGATAAAGTCTACGAAGGTATACATACCCTACCTCCTACCTCTTAAGAGGAAACACATGTTCTTAACCATTAGGCCCACTCAAGCTGTATTAATAATAATCTATTTTTAAGGTCACGGCCAAGCAGCACACCAAATTGATGTATGAGACTCCCTTGTTTGTGGGACAAGAGACCCTTATTTGTATGAAAACAACATTGTAATTATTTATCCAAAACAATCTCCGTTATTATTTGTTCTGTGGTTTTTTCTCTTACAACATTTACAACATGTAATTGTTTATCCAAAACAATCTCCGTTACTGTTTGTTCTGTGACTGAGGATCAATTCAATTAAAATTATACATATTATGAGAGGTATCGAATTGTTCGAATTACCAATACGAATTTGAAATCTCTATAAGCCTCTAAACATAATAAATAAGGTTAACATGGATATCTGTGGGTAAATATACTGTAAGATAACGGGTGATAGAAAAGAATTGGATTGTGTAAACTATTTAAAATATATGTAAAACTAACTAACTTATACAATGAATTGCAATATATTCTCAATATACATACCCTTCCATCTGATAAGTTTTAAATTGGTGAATATATATTTTCAATTAGTGAATATATATCTTTCTATCTATTACTTATTAATAATATTGGAAGTAGTTTTTAAAGGGGTTGGATTCAATAGTGGAAAGTGAAGAGTTTTTCACCTGTTCAATTTCTATGAGGGTTTATCTTATAGCCACCAGGCACTTTGATATAGTGGGCTAACTTGTGGTTGCAACCAAAAATATTATATTAAATGGTATCTTGTACACATATAAATAGATCAAAACCCACCTCCATATCCTCCAATTTTTTATACTATAAATCATTAACAATAAAATATACTGTTAAAACACTCCTTACCAATTAACTAATTCAAACTTGGCGTAGCCCATGTCTTCCTTGCTCATTCCTCCCATTTAAAAAAATAATACTGAAAGTGGTACTACAACAAAATTAGCCACTTATCCCAACTAACACGCTCGATATGACACAGGAATAAGTAATTAAGCATATATTCCAACTAACACGCTCTATACGACACAGGAATAAGTAATTAAGCATATATTGAACAGTTTATAGCACTGTATGAAACCTCCATTCACGAAGGACGAAAGTATACATGAATATTATAAAGTAGGTTAAAGCTGAGACCCACATAGTTGTGGGTCGCTGGAAGAAGACAATTAATGAACTTTCACCTCAAAGGATTTCCAAAATTGTCACCTGGGCCATTGAAAAAGGATACTGTTAAAAAGTAACTAGAATTTGATTCTTAAAATAGTTGTTTATATGTTTTTAACATGTTTGAGCAATATGATTTAATGATAGACAAAATATCAAAATCTTTATGATAATAATAATCTAATTTTAAGGTCACAGTTAAGCTTTGAACTATAATAATAATCTAATTTTAAGGTTACCCTCAACCTTTAAACTTGTGATCTTTTAGTAGGAAAAATATGTTCTTAATCATTATGTCCACTCAAACTATATATATAAAAAATGAATAAAGAAAAAATATTATCCACTCTCAATACATTTATAATCAAATTCATCTATATGAACAACTATCATAAATAAATAATATAACCTATGAAAATTTTCTCAACCCTGCCTACACAGCATCTCACTTCTTCAGTCGGTGCAACAATAAGCAAACAATTGTATATATCATCAACAGAACCTCCACCAATCCATCTAAGCACAGCTATGAATTAAACAATCTGGGTATAACCTCCATCCATTCAATCTTGTCAGAGCTATTAATCTGAAAGGCCTAACTCATACAAARAATAGATTGGATAAACGTTGATACGCCGATATTTCATATTGTCTGGTATATTGAATATGTACRTGATCACAAATCCAATTAAATTGGGTTTGATATATATCTTTAGATTGTAAAGTTAAGGTAAGTATATCAGCAGCAGGTTTAGATAAGTCTGTCTTAGTAACTGAAACTGGTATAATGAGAAATTTAAAGTTGACCTTGATCTGGATATAATTTATTAAACAATAACTATATATAAAACTTAGTTGATGTACACACAAAGGAAAGAGATCTTCTAGGTGGATTACAGAGATTGATTTTATAGTAGAKTTTTTTTTTTGGATGGAAATTGTGTAAGAGGTTTAGAAATTTAGATTTTATAGTAGAAACGTGACTTTTTGAGTGGACACTTCACCCATCATCAAAGACATGAAATCACATACACTCCACTCATCATCAGGGACATGAAAGCACATAGTTAGTCAGGATGCTAGAAATTTTTTCTGAATAAAAACTGTTCTGAATAAAAACTATGTAAGAGGTTTAGAAACTTCCAACCTTTGGAGTGAACACTCCACCCATCATCAGAAACATGAAAGCACATACACTTCATCCATCTTCAGAGACATGAAAGCACATATGAAAACATATATATGTGCTTTCATATCCCTGATAATAGATGTAGTGTCACTAAAAAAAAATTGAACGTTTCTAAACCTCTTACACATTTTCCATCAGAAAATTTTATATATAAAATGAGTTATAACCTGTGTTAAATGAGTTATGACCTGTGTTATATAATCAGAAGGTTAGGTAAGTGAGGATATTCTCCATGGCAATCACTCAACCATAATGATAATATAAAAACGCTACTCTTTTTTGAAATAGAGCACCTAACTTCTTTCAACGTAGGAACGTTACAGACTGATACGAATTACATGGAAGGATTGATTAACATACCTCCCATATACGTAGCTTAGAGTAGTTGATGACATAATAGGCCATGGCGAACTGCACTTGATTTTCAGGAGGGTAGATAGGGACGATCTCGCGACATATACATCCTTGGCTCCTCAAAATCTCCCTGTGCTCCTCTGGAACATCAGGCAACATGGCAACAACGAGAGGGTAAGCGCTATTGACCTTACGAAGGCCTTTAGCGAGCCCTACAACGCCCTTCCAGTAGTCTCCATTACCCGCCAGGAAGGTAACGTATCCTCTCTTCGAGTTATACCCGCTGGTAAGGGCACCCACCTTCGACCCTCCAAACGCTCCTGAAGGAACCTCAGGTGCCATAACAGCAGAAACTACTAGTCACAGGATCGAATCCCGGGAAGGGAGACTCACGCTCACAAGCTCAGGCTCACCCTGAACCTCTATGGCCGGCAGGCTCCCCTATATATACAGCTCACATGCACTCCGAATGAACTTCAAATGAAGCCAAATGAAATTCTCACGACTGTTATCCCCGATGGACGGCTATATTGGCCCGTTCTTTTTGAGGTTTTCTTATTTCTGTACGTGGGGCCTAAAGCATCCAGAGCCACAATGTTACAGTTCCCCCACAGATCGCTGGCGGTAGGATTTTGGCTCGGAAACTATTCTGCGGCCTGAGCAGGATCGGGATGCCTGGTGGAGTATTACGCAAACAAGGTCCCTCCATGATCCAACGCTTCCCATCACAGAGATGTGACGGCGTTTGAGATTTTTTTGTGTCATGGAATCATTTGGGGCCTGAAGCTTACAAATTTACAACTATCGTTTGAATCGTTTGCTTTTCACTTTTGTATACATTCAATGGTGCATTGTCGTGGTATTGCAGTACATATTCTTGAGCTTGATATATATTTATATATTTACGCAGTAGTCTAAACGTTATATTTTTTATTTTTTTTAGGTTTTTTTCTAATTGTTTTAGTTTGATTTTGTTTGAAATTTGATGATTAATGGTTGGATCCGCAGATTTGGGTGGCTAAATTTATATAATCTGAGTACGTTAGAAGTTTTTTTATCAGGCTGAATTCATTTATGCATTCAAAAATACAATTTAAACAACAAAAAATGACCATTTTGTCCAAATTTACATAACTTGATTTCAACCAAAAAAAACTCAAAAAGTAGAACTTTTAACCAACACCTATATTTATTTCGTTTTATTTTCAATGAACTTAACTGAAACTAAGACTTTGGCTTTGTAGTTCAATCTGCAGAAAGTTAGTACATTTTGAATATATACTAATGCATGAAACACATTTTTTCTTAAAGCTTATGGTTCAATCTCCACAAAGTGGGTACATTTTGAGTATATGCTAGTGTATGAAACAAATGTAGTTTATGATTTTGAGTATATGCTAGTGTATGAAACAAATGTAGTTTATGATGTGAGGTATATTTTTATTTTTTCTTAAAGCTTATGGTTCAATCTCCACAAAGTGGGTACATTTTTGAGTATATGCTAGTGTATGAAACAAATGTAGTTTATGATTTTGAGTATATGCTAGTGCATGAAACAAATGTAGTTTATGATGTGAGGTATATTTTTTTTAGTTTATGATGTAAAGTATATAAGTTTATGATGTGAGTATATATTTTTTAAATTTTATTAATTTGAGAATTTGTTTTGGAGATTTTTTTATTTGATGTGACATTCTTTTTTATCAATTTAATATTTAACATGGTCAATTATTTAAAATTAATGTTTTTTTTTGATGATGAGGAGTTTAAGTATTCAAAGCAATGTCAATCAACTATATTCTTAGAGATCAAAGTCATGAATAGTTTAAGTGTTATAAATAATGTCAATTAAAGTTAAAAAAAAAGTTAATTATAATGTCTATTTGATGTGTCATTATTTTTTATCAATTTAATATTTAACATGGCCAATTATTTAAGATTACAAAAAACTATGATGATGAGGAGTTTAAGTATTGAAAGCAATGTCAATCAACTATATTCTTAGAGTATTTTTCATCAATTTAATATTTAACATGACTAATTATTTAAGATTAAAAAAAATTATGATGATGAGGAGTTTAAGTATTGAAAGCAATGTTAATCAACTATATTCTTAGAGATCACAATCATGAATAGTCTAAGTGTTATAAACAATGTCAATACAATTAAAAAAAGGTTATTACCATGATGACGAGCTTAACTATATTCTTAGAGATCAGAGTCATGAATAGTCTAAGTGTTATAAACAATGTCAATTACATTTGAAAAAAAGTTATTAGGTCATGATGAAGAGCTTAGCTATATTCTTATGATGATGATGAGTAGTTTAAGTATTGAAAACAATGTCAATCATATTCTTAGAAATCAGAATCATGAATAGCCTAAGTGTTATAAGCAATACCAATTACAATTTAAACAAAATATGATGTTGAGGAGCTTCAATATTGAAAGTAATGTCCATCAACTATATTCCTAGAGATTATAATCAAGAATAGATTAAGTGCTATAAGCAATGTATATTACAATTAGTTATTTTACTAAAGATCATAATCATGAGATTGAGAAGACATTGGTGAAAGGTTTGTACTTATCTCTCACATAAACAATGTTAAAATCAAGTATTATTATAAGATTTGAAGATTAAAAGAAATTAGTGATATGGTTTGAGTTAACATATGGTAGAGGTGCTAATATATGATAGAGGAGACTGGAAAATATGGTGATCATTGATCTTGATAGTGGATGCAATGCTTATCAAATTTTCTCCCACAAAAAGAGGTTGGGAAAAAATGGGAAGGAATTGGTGATAAGTTTTACCTATGATTCGATAAGAGGAAATTAGTGATAATTTTTTCTTTTGATTCAAAGATAAGAAGAAATTGGTGATAAGGTTCATGTTAATCTTTAAAAATTGTAATGATGTATTTAACAATCATGATCAAAGAAGAAATGCCAATCAACTATTCTCCTTCTACTCTATAAGAGTCTTTAGATAATGGTACCATCTATGAATTTCACAATGAAGAAGACATCTAAAGATACTGGTATAGCTCCATCTTGTAACGTTCCCCTAGCCCAACCGAGGGACATTATGGTGCAGAAAACGCATAAGAACAAAATTTCTTCTAACTAAAGTATTTCTTTTACTGTTAGCTGATTTCTTGTAGATTACATCTACGAATTTAAAACAAGTTTAGCTACTATCTATAACCATAAAATGGATGCATCTAAAGAACACCAAATTAACATGAATGCAACTTAATCATTCACACAACAACATATAAATCATTCTCAAATACATAGAGTTCATGCACAACAATACCACATGTAAATAACATGACAACAAGATATAACACTTATCTTTCGAATCTGTTGTGCAACTAACTACTTGGGACGGATGTACCACCCAACCATAGACTAACTGTTCCAATTCTCAACAGTCAGTCACCCTCGAGATGAGGCTAGTAATCCAAAAAATATGGTGGTCTCTCACAGTCCACTTGCAACTCATAAAACTCATAACCCAATTGATATTCTCCTACAACTATCCCAATTTTTCTACTAGCTCTCTTCCTCCTAACCTTCCCAACCCAAGGAATGCACCATTTTTTTTATCAGGGATAACACAAGGGATGCGCCATTCGTTTATCAGGATTAACCCAAGGAATGTTCCATTCATTTATTAGGGTCTCTCTGACACATGTAGTTAAGAATCTCTCAGCTGGGAACTCAAGCGAACTTGATGCTAGGAAAAATACCATCAAACCAACATAAAACACTTGTTGTTACAGTGCATCTCACTCTGGATTTCACTCTTCAGGCCTGACAACTTGGCTCTTCAATATTCAACTCCAAAACGTTCCAAACACGCTCCAACTTGTTCTAGAATTCACCCTCCATGGATGCACCAACTTAAATCTCTCTTTCTTTCTCTCTACTTTCCCTCATGCACACAAACTTCATGTCTAATAAATGATGTCCCAACCCCTATGAATTGCCTCCCTTTGGCTTGCCTTTCTTGACTCACACTCTTCCCCAAGTTGATTTTACTCAACCCCCATGTGCCCAATAACTTTGGGATGTGACCACTCACACCCACCCTCTTACATGTATTCAATGATTGGATTTGGGAATACTCAATCATAAATTGGAAGGTTCATATACAAATGACAATTTTAGGAAAATGGGTTGAACTAATATACATGGGTATTTCCCCCTTGGACCCCTCTTGACCATTATCCTAGACACTTCCTCCTCTTGTGGATTAATTCAACCCTGATCTCTTGTCCATGTCCCCTAGCAGTTGACATCATATTTTATTATTAAAATATAGAGATACAATTCACATATTACATCGCCTGGCCATAGCCACATATTATATCCACATAAGTATTAATTAAACTGGGGATTATAGTGGGGATGTTACATTCTCCATCCCCTATAATTGTGCACCATCCTTGGTGCACACTATGCGAATATACATATATGAAAATTTACATCAAAATACTTAGAAATAAAATTCTACAATTTCACAACTCCAATAGTAGTTCCAACCATAATCTATTGTTCCTCTCAACTCGCTGACCCAAAGAATGCACCATTCGTTTATCAATGCTAACCCAAGGGATGTACCATTTGTTTATCAGGGATAACCCAAGGAATGAACCATTCTTTTATCAAGGTCCCCAACGCAAGTGGCTAGGACTCTGAGATGTGGTTCTATAACTCCAGCTACTCAAAATGGAGTCTTGCATTCTATTTTCTTCAAAATTTTCAAAAATTTGTGGGTATTCTGCCTACATATTTTCCTCATGCCCCGATGTAGCATCTTCAGGACCATAGAAAGTCCATTAAACCTTTACCATACCTATGGCTTTGTTCCTGAGCACTTTGACTTTTCGGTCTAGGATGCGTACTAGTTCCACTCGGAAATCCCCTTCGTGCTCCACATGGATCACATTCCAATCAATTATGTGGTTAGCATCATGTACATACTTCTTTAATAATGATACATGAAATATATTATGCACTCTCATGGATGCATGCAATTCTAGCATGTATGCAACTAGCCCTATCTTTTCTAATATTTCAAAAGGTCCACAATATCTTGCTGCCAACTTCAAACAACTTCCTAATCTTCGCGAACTTATCTTTGCATTGAATTTCAAAAACACATGTTCGCCCACTTTAAAATCTTTGAAAACTCTATTCTTTTCTACATAACTTTTCTACCTATCTTGGGCAACTTTTAAATTCTTCTTTATCCTTGTCATTTTCTCTTCCATTTCCTTCAACAAATCTAGCCCAACAACTACTATGTCTGCTGGATTATCCCAACTCACCAGAGTGTTACATTTTCAACCATACAATGCTTCAAATGGACTCATTTTCAATGAGGCATGATACCCATTGTTGTAGGTAAATTCAACTAAATGAATATAATCTTCCCACTTTGATGGCTGATCCATCACATTCATTCTAAGCATGTCCTCAATTATCTTGTTAGTTCTCTCTGTTTTCCCATTTGACTCTGGATGATACGTTGTGCTAAGATTTAAATTCGTCCTGAAGCCTTTGAACAAACATTTCCAAAAATTCGAAGTAAATTTTGGATCTCTATTTGAAACTATTGTCTTAGGCACACCATGTAACCTAACAACTTCCTTTATGAAAATCTCTACAATATTTGTTGCCTTATGTGTGGTCTTCACTGGGATAAAATGCATTTCTTTAGTTAATTTATCCACCACCACCATGATGGAATCATGCTGCTTCACTGTTCTGGGAAACTTTGTGATAAAATCAACCATAACTACTTCCCATTTCCATTTTGGAATGGACAATGGCTGCAATAACCCAGCTGGATGCCTATGTCCAGTCTTCACTTTCTGGCACTCTACACATCTAGCTATGTAATTAGCCACTTCTTTCTTCAGTCTCAGCCAAAAGTATTGGCTTCTTACTGCTACAATTGTCTTATGATATCCTGAGTGTCCAACATACGACACATTATGAATTTCCTTTAGAACTGCGTTTTTCATCTCACTAGAATTCGACACATACACCTTGCCTTTATACATGAGAATCCCATCTTCATTAAGCTCATAAAAATTAAATTTCTACTGGGAATTTCCTTGTTGTAATGTTTCTTTTATTTTCACATATTGCTGATCTGAATTTGCTGCTGCAATAATTTGATCTTTCAGATTTGTCCCGTATATGTTGATGGCTGCCACATGCACTTCATCAGATCTCCTACTGAGTGCATCAACCACTTGATTTTCTTTTCCTTTTATATGCTTAATTTCGAAGTCATATTCACTTAGAAATTCCAGCCATCTAGTTTGTCTAGCATTTAGTGTTGGTTGTACAAACAAATGGTTCATACCACATTGGTCTATTGTTAGCTCGAATTTATTACCTATAAGGTAATGCCTCCACATTTTTAATGCATGTACAATAACTTCTAACTCTAGATCATGTGTGGCATAATTTCTCTTATGCTCTTTTAGTTTTCTAGAATCATAACATACCACGTGATCCTTTTGACTAAGAACTCCACCAAGCCCTTCTTTGCATGCATTGATACACACAACAAAATCTTCATCAGGGTCTGCAATATTCAATATTGGTGCACTTATCAAGATGTCTTTCAACTACTGAAAGCTCTCTTCACACTTGAAAGTCCATTCAAATTTCACTCCCTTCTTTTGCAAATAAGTGATTGGGCTTGCAATATTTGAAAAACCTTTTATGAACCTTCGGTAATAATCGACAAGACCCATGAATGATTTGAATTCTATCACATTCATGGGCACTGGCCATACTCTATTGGCCTCTATCTTCTCAGGATCAACTTCTATCCCTTTCGCTGAAATTATATGCCCCAAGTAGTGAATCTTCTTTTGGTAAAAGATGCACTTACTTAGCGTGGCATACAACTTATGCTCTCTTAAAACTTGCAACACTATTCTTAAATGTTTCTCATGCTCCTATTTTGATTTAGAGAAGACGAGTATATCATCTAGGAACATAATCACAAACTTGTCCAAGTACTCCCTGAACACTCCATTCATCAAACACATAAAAACTTCTGGGGCATTTGATAGCTCAAATGGAACTATCGTGAATTCATAATGCCCATATATTGTTCTGAATGTTGTCTTGCTAATGTCTTATTCCTTTATCCTTACTTGATGATATATTGATCTCAATTCAATCTTCAAAAATATTCTTGCACCCTTTAGCTGATAAAAAAAATCATCAATTCTTGGCAAAGGATACTTATTCTTTACGATGACCTTATTAAGATGCCTATAATCAATACACAACCTTAAGGTTCCATCTTTCTTATTTACGCCGGGCTCCCCAAGGTGACACACTTGGGCATATATACCCCTTATTCAAAAGTTCTTCAAGTTGCATCTGCAACTTTTTTAGTTCTGGTGTACCCATTTTTAAGGTGTCTTAGACACTGGGGTATCTCTTGGCACCAAATCAATAGAGAAATCAATGTCTCTCTTTGGTGGTAGTCCCATAATTTCTCTAAAAACATCCTCAAAATCCCTCAAAACTATATGGTCTTCAATGCTTTCCACTTTGTCTTTGGATGCCTCCTCCATATGGGCTAGAAACATCTGACATCTTTTCATAAAGCTCTTCTTCAATTGCATAGATGAAATCTCTCTAACATCTACAACTCTTGGAATTACTTGAATCTTTCCTTGCTTCCCTTCCTCATCAATACATTTGATTGTATTATTGTAACATTCTAGGACAACATGATGTTTTTCCAACCAAGCCATGCCAATTAGACAATCATATGAACCCAATGGTATGATGTTTACATCCACATTTGTGTTGAGTCCATTCATGTCTATATGCCAATCTTTAACCAACTCATTGATTTTCCTCTTATCCCTCGTGGCTAACTGAACTAACCAAGATTTCTTATGCTTACTTCTTTGCAAGTGAAATTGTTCAACAATGTTAGCATTTATGTAACTATGGCTAGCTCCAGAATCAATTAAAATTGCTATGGGCTCATTATTGATCTTACCTTCCACTTCAAACATGGGAGATTGATATTCAAATTGCTTGTTATCCAAGGATGCATAAATTATTGGCATGCTTCTGCCCATGTCTTCCACTTTTTTAGCCTCTTGAATGTTGTGGAAAATCCTCATTCTTTCTCCTTTGTGAGGGAAATCCCTATATAGAAAATTTCCCTCACATCCCCAATATTGCACCAGCTATTGCCTTGGAATTTTTCCAAATGAATTTTTAGTCTTGTGTTCATTTAGGGAGAATTGACCTTGCTGATTTGATTGGGAATTACTTCTGAAAACGGGTGGTTTAAAACCCTTCTTCCTTTGATCCTTTTTACCCTTCATCTTGTCATTCCAATCTTTTTGGAAAATTGGTCTTCCTTTGCTCTGCTCATATAGATTCCTTTCTCTCCTTATGGTTTCCTCCAAGGTTTTGGGGTTATCATATTGAATCTTATCATTGTAGAAAGAGGGTAACCCACTCATAAACCTTTGGATTTTTACCTTCTCATCCTTTATGAAGTCAACATACTTTAGCAATTCAAAGAACCACTTCTCATATTCCTTCATTGTCATGGTTCCCAACTTGAGTTCAAAGAAATCATTCATCTTTCTTTCATAGTAACGCTCGAAAAAATATTTCTCTTAGAAATATCCATTGAACTGCCTCCATGAGATTCTTTTCTCATCAAGGTTCTTGGCTTGCTTAAGTTGATCCCACCACATGGTTTCCTTCCCTTGCAAGTGGTAGGTGGCAATTCTAGATTCTACCCGGGATGTGTAATCGTGTAGCTGGAAATATTTCTTCTTTTCCAACAACTAGGCTTCAACATATTCTCCTTTCTTGTGCTCACCATTGTAAGTTGGTGTCTTGATCTTCCTGAGTTCACCTTGCAATATGCCTGCCTTAGGTATTCTCCCTTTGCCTCCAAACATGAGACACACTTAGGCTGCTCCTTGGACCTGAAATTGCATGAGTTCTTCTAGTGGAATTGCTTGGAGAATGATGGTGTCTACTCATGCTTCTTGAATGCCTATCATTCCCATGATCATCTCTTTTTCTATGGGATCTTGATGCCGGTACTTGTCTAGCACTAGTTTCTTGCTTGTTTCCAAAGTCCTTGTTAAATTTGTTCTGTAGCATATTTAGGATTTGACGTATCTCTTCTTGAGCCTTCATGATCCTCTCATTATCGACCCTATAGCTCCGTACTTCTTTTTGCAGGATTCTCATAGTTACAAGATCCTACCTGTCTCTTCTCCCACTAGAATTGGTCTCAACATTACCCATGCTGGTATGCGGACCTATAATTCCTTCTTCATGGTTGTAAAACCCTTGAGCATCCTCCATGTCTCTAGTTCTCATGTAGGAACTAAAGTATGCTTTTCTGTATCTCTAATTCTACATGAATGTGCATGCAATAATTTGTTGTTAGAATTAAGAATATTGCAAAATATTTATCAATTAGATTACATGTCATTCTTCATTTTAAATTATGAACAATATTAATGCACTACTCCCAAGCAAGATTGTTTAAATGCATTATTTTCCAAAAAAACTTTCCAATGACTATCCTCATGCCTCAATCTGAGTTCTGAGCGAAATGTTACAACAATTACAAGTTGCAATTTCCACTCTTTTTCTACTACAAAATTCACTTTTGAAGAAAATATAATTCCCAAATAAAAATTTTGGGTTGACAAATCTCTTCTACTCCTAAATACCTTTCCAACGACTATTTGTTTTCTCTAATCCGAGCTCTGAGAAGAAAGTTATGGTGGCAAAACAGTGAAGGAATATTCATTAGCACCTGCAACATAGTAGCAACCGTTTAATCATTTCTTGATTAGATATCCACCGTTGATCTTTCTTAATGGATTCACCATGGATCTAAGTTATATCTCTTCTTCATTTCAAGATTTCATGTTCTCCAATTTATACCCTCTAGTTCTGCCACTCATTTTTCACTTATACTTAGATTCCTTTCCATTATTTTCTCTACAGGTCTATGATACATCATGAGTCGTCAGATCCCCCACTCTATGGCCATATGATCTGTGACACTTGGTGACCTCCTGGCCACCTGATCGATTCTCCATACTTAGTCATTTTCTCATATCTCACTGCAGAAAATGGGTCTACAACGCTTTCCTGACTCTTATATCTGTGACCCCGTTCGACCGATCCACTCTTGGTACTTAGCTGATTTTCAATATTTTGTCTCAGGTCCCTGGATCTGCAGGGCTACCTCAATTCTTCACATAATCCCGATCCTCCACCATGTTCACCACCTCCATGAAATCTTGGGACTTAACTGATTTTCCACTTCTTAATGTGGGTTCAGGTGATCCCATATTTATTTTACTCTTAGAACTCCATCCACCTGTCCATTCGACCAATCCTTAGGACTTAGAAAATTTCCAAGATCTTACCGCGGTTTCGTGGGACTGACAGTTGGCCTGCCACATGGTTCCAAATCACCTGCCAAATTTCATACCATCCAACATGTACATGCCACCATGGCAGTACACATCTTTCTTCTACCACGTCAGTTGACACGTGGCCTCCACGTTACGCTAACGTCATCGTACGAAAAAATACCCAATTTTTTTTTCTTCCGATTTTGCTTATTTCGAAATTTTCCAAAGAGGCTCAATTTCACAATTATTTCTATGGCTACCATTAGAAATTGTAATTAAGCTCAATACATCCAAATTGGGTATGTACATACAAATTCGACCCCCCAAAAAAATCTTCAAATTCACCTATTGCACATTGAATTCGTCTTGAATTACTCTGTGAAAATTGGGCCTTTTTGTCCAATTTCACCTCAATTTGTCATGGGCACCATGGCCGCTTTGTAACTTCAACTTTCGGCCATCTACATGCCCAAATCTGCTCAATTAGAGACTGGATTTTCTTATATTTAATTTTTGGTCTCAATTCTTCCAAATTATTTGCAAAATTCCTTTAATTCACTGCAATAACTTTATTGAATAGTTTGTAGATATCCTCTCTTTGACATTCTGTCAAAACGTTTGCTTGCATAATCTGATTTTTTAGTTATGTGCTCTGTTAATCGGCCCATATAGGCTTAGTGTCAAAAATGGAGCTCTAATACCACTTTTTAACATTCCCCCAGCCCAACCGAGGGACATTACGGTGCGAAATACACATAAGAACGAAATTTATGCTAACTAAAGTAATTATTTTACTGTTAGCCGATTTCCTATAGCTTCAATTACGAATTTAAAACATTTTTAGCTGCTGTCTATAACCATAAAATAAATGCATCTAAAGCACACCAAATTAACGTGAATGCAACTTAATCATTCACACAACAACATATAGATCATTCTCAAATACATAGAGTTCATGCACCAAAATAACAGATGTAAATAACATGGCAACAAGATATAACACTTATCTTTTGAATTTGTTGTGCAACCAGCTGCTTGGGACGAACGTTCCACCCAACCGTAGATTGACTATTCCAGCTCTCATCAACCATTCACCCCCAAGTTGAGACTAGTAATCCACATAAGAGGGTGGTCTCTCACAGTCCACTTGCATCTCATAAAAGTCAAAACCCAACTGATATTCTCCTACAACTATCCCGATTTTTCTACTAGCTCTCTTCTTCCTGACCTTCCCAACCCAAGTAATGCACCATTCGTTTATCAATGATAACCCAAGGGATGTGCCATCCGTTTATCATGATTAACCCAAGGAATGTGCCATTCATTTATCAAGGTCTCTCTAGCACAGGTAGCTAGGAATCTCTCAGTTGGGAACTCAAGGGAACTTGCTACTAGGAAAACTACCAGCAAACCAACAACAAACACTTGTTATTACAATGTAACTCACTCTGGAGTTCACTCTTCAGGCCTGAAAAACATGGATCTTCAATATTCAACTCCAAAAAGCTCCAAATATGTTCTATATTTCTCTATAATTCACCCTCCATGGATGCACCAACTTCAATCTATATTTCTTTCTCTCTACTTTCCCTCATGCACACAAACTTTATGTCTAAGAAATGTTGTCCCAAACCCTACAAATTTCCTCGCTTTGGATTTCCTTTCTTGACTCACACTTTTACCCAAGATGATTTTTCTCAACCCCCATGTGACGAATAAATCTGGGATGTGGCCACTCACACCCACCCTCTTACATGTATTCAATGATTGTATTTGGGAACACTCAATCAAAAATTGGAAGGTTCATATACACATAACAATTTTAGGAAAATGGGTTGAACTAATATACATGGGTATTTCCCCCTTGGACCCCTATTGACCATTATCCTAGACACTTCCCCCTCTTGTGGATTAATTCATCCCCCATCTCTTATCCATGTCCCCTAGCAGTTGTCATCACATTTTATTATTAAAACATAGAGACACAAATCACATATTGCATCGCTTGGCTGTAGTCACATATTATATCCACATAAGCATTAATTAAACTAGGGATTATAGTGGGGATGTTACACATCTTAACTCCCGCGATAGGGAAAAAATCCTTTAAGGTGAAAACGTTTTTAGATAAAAAAATTGAGAATTTTTTTTCATCTTGATAGGTGGACATTGAAATATTTTTTTTCTTCTGGTGTAATAGGGAACTAATGTGGGCTCATACTAACCTCCAAGTGTAACCTCACAGGGCACTCCATCATCGATGAATCTACACCCATGGGATGAACATTGAAATATTTTATTTATGGCTTACAATGAATTTATTTTTTCTTATTCATAGTTTTTAAATGCCACATGTCAACTCCATATTAAACATTGAAGGAATTACACATTTCCCTCATTCTAGGAAGTGTGACTTTCCCACAGTGTGCCTTACGATAGCACACTTCTTGAGGGCATGGAACACCATGACGTTTCTCACTTGGATGCTTGGAAACACTAAGGTTACTTCATTCGGATTATGCCTCTTCACCTAGAGCATACTCATACTCCATTCTAGGCTACCGACAAGTCACACTCCTACTCTAATGCAACTCTTGTATACTTAGACATTTGTTAACAACTTTAAGACTTAGTCATATTTAAGCATATATCTATGAACATGATAAACAACTGTGGAACAAACAAAAGACAAACACAAATATAGTGTGGGTGACATAAAGCTTGCCTAACACTTGGTAAAGTCTTTGTTATTGTGAAACAATTACAACTTGAACAATATTGTCTCGGTTTACAACTTCGGCATAGTCAAATGAATCGCCTCACCTCACCAAGGAAATCATACACATAATCGTCACCAAGACCCTCTATTGCAACCATCTCTGTGACCTCTTGTGGTGCATCTCAGACGTTCCCTCAACGATATACTTGTTGTCTCTTTGTTTCCATAGACTTCACAGATTTTGGTTCTACCTAACACATGCCTCCAACATGCCTGTTTTTCCATACTTCCCCAAAACTAGCCCAGAAGAAGCTCACCCAACTCTGTCCACCTAATCCACCTCAAGGAAGCACAAGTCCTCCCATGTGAAGTGACTTGGATCCTTGAGGGAGCTCGCCCTCTTCCTCTGCCTCAAAATAGTAGAGCTCTTCTTGCTTTCCTTATATTTAAATTTTCCTTCCTTGGTTGTACACCCTTGTTCTCTTATATGCCCTCCAAAGCTAACCATCATAAACTATCACGTCCTTTGGGGGTGTCTCACCCCTTCACAAACCCATTTGTTCGAACGAATCGTAGCGCGTCTTCGTGGACCTGGGCACCCAAACGAACCCATCCACTCATCATTTTTCATGCCTCTTGGGACCGGCGTGCCCAAACTTGGTGTGCCCCTCATGCTGACACACCCCTATCTCTTGGTCACCTCATACTTGGGAAAACCTCTTGGCGCATCCACATTCCCATGATTCCCACTTGCCCAACTTAGGTGCCGAAGCAACCTCAATTTATGTCTCCTTGAGGACTTGGGTGAAGGTCTCCATGCCCATCTAGTTGAAGACCTTACATCCTCCCCCACCTCAAGTCATTGTTTTCCAACATCCACAAAATTTGAATTCTCCAAGTCTCCACCTGAATTCGTGCCTTCACTACAACTAAGTCTGCCGAAAACTCCAAGTGTCATGCTAACCGGGAACCCCAAATTCTACCAAAGTGGAAAACCCAAGTTTCCATAAACTAAACTATATTGCACCCAAATCCGCACAATCTACTAACTGAGCCAATACAATCACTTCACCCAACTCCAAGGATGAAAGTTAACCAACTTTGTTACAATATCTTGATGTGATGTTGTTTCCTTGCTCTTATTTGATTTCGTTGTTGCTGTCATTGCTTGCTAAAATTGACTACTATCCACTTCACTTCAAAAATTTTCTTAAGTGTTGAACTCTTGTGATCTTGCTGCTATGCCCATACTTCAACAAATTATACCATGTATCTGCACACTAAATTCCCCCATGCCTTAGGATTATTAGGTAGCTATTCCAACAATTGCGCCCAACTCATGAGAATGCACTTCCTCATGCTTGAACTTAGTCTTTTATATCACCTCTTCATCACTCTGTCCAACTCCAAATACTAAGGCAAGTGTCCATCCTTGCCTCACTATAGTTTCCATCATTTGATCTTCGTCAAGGCTATCCTCCACAATGTCTAAGTGTTTCACTTTGAACCTACTTGCGCGTCTGTACTCTTGACCCCCTTGTCATGCTATTGTTCTCACCCAAGTCGTGAACTAGTTGAATGGCCAGTCCAACCGCCACGCTCCTTGAGCCTGCACACCCTCATGCACAAAATGGTCACTTCCTTTTGCAATTCATTCCATTTCAAATCCTTAAATCAAGGCAAGGTCACTCCTCCCCTTGCTGTTGTATGAAGTCTCCCCAAAACAAATTCATCTGTGTCAACTCATCTCCACTGTCCACCTCGTGGCATAATTAATCAATTTGCAACAATAATTTCACGTCCAAACTACCTTTTCCTCACTATTTCATCACCTGGACATGCTATTGCATCTACCTCTCTATGCCTTGGAATGGTTCAGAGTCACCCTCAACCATGCTTCCCAAATCAATAGAAACACTCATGCCCAAGAAATATCTTCATGTTGCACTCTTCCTATCCACACAATCCTCCAAACGAAGGAAAGTCCCCAACTCACCTCCTTTCGTCAAGTCACCTCTCCACAACTCAACATTCACAATGAGTGTGGAAAACATGCCCTCACTCATCAAATGTCCCAATGAACTGTCCAAAGTGATCCAAGTAGAATGATTCACCTCAAAGAACTTCCATGTCTTAGGCACATTTGAACCAATACTTATGCCAACCTCAATCAACGACCCTCATCGGATATTTGAGTCATCGCACAATCGTCTGCAGGTCACCAACGTATACTCTACCTCATCCAATGTACCATACCAATTGTAATATCCCCAGTTAGCTATGATGGGATATTATATTATTCTGTGCATCAAGTGTTCTTTATGCTCTAAACTGGTTAACAAATTTTTACAAATAGATTGTATGTATTCTCCTAATAGACATTTCATCAAACATATTGCATGCAACATAAATACACCAGAAATAGAAGAGACAATATGTGGTATTTTATAATGAATGAAGCTTTGAAAACAACAATCTAATGGCTTCTATGGAAATTGCAATACATCAATGAAAACACACACAATACAAGCCAAAAACCTGGAATCATGCCATGGTCTCCTCCATAGATGATATCAAACTCTCCAAGTGCCACAACCTCTCCAAGAAAATTGCTACAACCCAAAACTGAAGTCAAATCAACAGATGAAGATCCAATGAAGATCCTAGATGGACCATTCTCCTTGGCTAGCTAGGGTGGATATTTCACCACCGAAACTAAACTACAAAGGAAGGGTTTTTCCAAAACCCTAATTAAAACCTTGGCTCCAAGAGCACTTCAAAGAGACCAATCCAAAACATAATGCCAAAGTGAAGTGCTATCCCTCCTTTTATTCTTCCTCCATGCCCTTCTAGAACTTTCCCCTTTTGATTAAATCAAACATGATCCTTATTCCCCTTTTTTTATTTTCACTTAAAGAATAAAGTCACTTTACTAATTTTTAGCAACTATTAATCTAAAAGTTACTTTATTATCTTTTAATTGAATGTCACTTTAGAAACATAAAATCTCCTAGCTAAGTGACAACAAATAAACCCGACTCCCTTTTTCTTCACTGACAAGCCTCAAAATTTATCTCCAACTGCATAACAAGGGAACCCAAAAATGGGGGCATGAAAGTCCTCCCTTCCTAGAGATTTCTTGTCCTCAAGCAATGCCATCACAACCATAGGAACAAAAACCTGAACCAAACTAAAACTAACAATGATCCCTGGGTCCCAAACCAATCTGAAATATGAGGAGTACCTACCATCCACAATGATTCCCTACAATGTATTGACACAAGGGGGCTCCTGAAAGTAACAATTGGTTCTACCATCTGTACCAGCAGCCAAACTATCGACCCATAAAATCCCAGGGTCCCATGCTATCACCAGAAATGACCTATCATGCTGACACTGCACCACTTTGGTCATAAATATATGATCCTCCTGCCTGGACTGCATCCTCCACTCCTGCATCCACAAGATGTAATGACTCAAAGAATCGTCCCCACTATCGAGGATCATATCCTACCAATGTATCTTAGTGAATTCAACCAAACCAACTCTAAAATTAGATATCGTGGAGAAGTCTATATGATAAAAAACTAATAGGGAATAAATGACACCTAATATCCATGTATCAAAGGGGAAATACCTAATACGCCAACACCCCTAGCATACTGCAATCATCCAGGAATCATCCAAAAAATATCTCAACACATCTTCTGCAAGGTCCCACCTTGTGAACCTCTCTCGAACCAACCTATATGTGGTAAAGTCACCAGGGTCCCAAACTAACCTCTATGATGTGAAGCACCCTCTACTTATAGCCCTGATCTTCGAGGTACTAACAAAACAGTCCACCTGAATGCCTCTTATAATCTAGGAAATGAGAATCTACACAAACACGATCAACCCCTCAAAAGACCAATCCTTCAAGAAACTAAACCTAAGCATCCCAAGAGTAAACTCCAGAAAGAGAAAATTGACAATCTCAGCTGTATCGATCGTTGAGTTGTCAAACACTATATTCATAGGGTCCCAAGCTAATATACGAGAGGAACCACCATACTGACACTGCACCCCATGCTCAAATTGCGCTCTCCTCTCCTGAACCCCTAAGATGAAATTCATCAAAGGACTTCAATCCCTATCCTAGGTCATGTCTTGTCAAGGCATCTCAATGACATTTAATCCTACCAATCCATGGATATAATTTATCCCAGGTATCATGAGGGAAGGTATACCTTTCCATATATAAAAAAGGTCAACAACTCCTCTCACAACATCCCCAAAATGACATAGATCAATCACTGACAAGACCTTGTCGATCATCCTCAACATCTGAAGCAATCTATCACTTCAATGAATTCCAATATCCCACCACCAAATTGGAAGTTAACCACCCCTAATGCCTACTGAAATCTCTGTGAACTGATCCGACAGAGTTTGGATCTCATCCTGTGCACTAATCACATGGTCCAAATGAAAGGACTCTATCATGGCCACAATCCCATATGTCTCATCTAGCTGATGCAAGTGAAACTCCCATGTCCTGCTATATATAATGAGGGCATCAAATAACAACAATATATGCCTCTTCCACTTCCTGCAAGACTGGAAAATGACTAATGCATTGGTCAACCCCAAAGGCATGACCAAGAAATCATGATGAAGTTTGGAAG
>ML785533.1:280585-296570 GCA_009831015.1 Picea engelmannii | reverse complement strand
TAGTAGAAAATGTAAAGTCAACATACATATTTTTTTCTTATTGGTAGAATTTCCCGGTCCTAAGCATGTTCACGAATGACAAGGATGTTGTTGGTTCTTACATTTGTTTAATATAAAATGTAGGTGTTAGCATACATCCCTTTTTCTTATTTGTAGAATTTTCTTATCTTCACATAGTTTCATTACAATTTTCATGTTTTCCTAGAGAAATATGTTCCAAACAACTAATCTCATATAGTTTCATGTGTGTGCAATTTTCATGTTTGTTAGAGAAATATGTTCTAAACAACTAAACATATTATAACATATAACAAATATCGAGGATCACAACTACCAAATATAATAATTATCACTTAAATTTTATGAAGCAAAATAAAATAATAGTTTTTAATCATTTTAAAAGAAAAAATATTAAATATTAATTTATTATAAATGATTATAATCATTTTATTTTTTCCAAAAAAAAATTCATGGAAAAAAAAAAATTATGTCACTTCTCCCCATTCATGAACGGTACCCAATACAAACTTCTAGCTGTTAAGACACACAATAGAGGAAACCATCTGGAGGAATTTTGCCAAAACCTTTTACATAAAAGCACTTGATTTATCCCACCAAGTTAACTATAATTGTTTTTTATATTTGCAATTTAATATTTTTTATTATAACAATTCCATGAATATCATTGGTTCTTACATTTGTTTCCTATGAAATATAAGTGCCAACTACATCTTTTTGTGTTATTTGTAGATTTTTTTTACTAAGCATATCCATATAATTTCAACTTTTACAATTTTCATATTTGTCTTTATTCTCAAGCCACTAACAACTACCTTTATTTTGTAGATTTTTTTACTAAGCATATCCATATAGTTTCATCTTTGTACAGTTTTCATATTTGTCTTTACTATCAAGCCACTCACAACTAAAAAAATTGTGACTTATTTTTATTTTAATGGCTTTTTAATAAAAAAGTATTATTACAAAAAAAATTAACTTTAATAACTTATTTTGTAAAAAAATCATCTTTACAAAATTTATGAAAATCTCCCTCATATGACATGTACTTACAAAACCTTCATTATAATCCAATTTTGATATAGAAATATTTTGAAGAAAAAAATATCCTAATAACCACCAACGATATCTTAACAAATACTATATATATCAAATAATATCACATATTTGAAAAGCAAAACTACTAAGTATAATAATGATGACCAATTATACTTTAAACTCTTATGAAACAAGATAATGTTTCTTAATAACCTCAAAGGAAAACAATATTAAATAATAACGTGCAACTATGTTGTGAATGAATATAATCATTTTCTATATATACAAATTCTCAATTCTTATTCAATGCAGAATTGGAATAAGTTCTATGCCAATTTAATATTTAAATAAGTTAATAATTAAAACACTTACATGAATGTTCTTGGTTCTTCCTTTTATTTCTTAGGAAATATAGGTGATAACAAACATACTTTTGTAAAATTTGTAGAATTTCCTTAAAATAAGCATGTTTATGTATTTCATTCTAATATAGTTTTTAATTTGTCTTTAAATTTTTATTTTATTTTTATGAAATACAGTGTATGATTTATAAGATTATAGGAAGAGTTCTAAAAAAATATAATCATAACTTTTATCTCAAAGATGTTTTAACTTGCATATACTCAATTTTTTTTTTGTTGTATTTTAAAGTATCCTTAATATAAGACATATTTGTTTTGTTTACAAATTTAACAAGTTAAGTAAGCTACTTCAATATTCATGTCAAATTGAGTTATTTCATCTTGATTCTTCATACATCTAGGATAATGAAGCATCACATGCACTTATCTTCAATTTCTCCTTGTTTTCAAAATAAGAATAGATATTTTTCTTGATTCATGTTTTTTCATCTTCGTGTTTCCACTAATAAGTGAGAAGAACATAGCATGAATAGGAAAATTACATGTTTTTTTATGCATAAAGATTGTTTCATGTAATGTTGCTATGTGAGAGTAATCAAACTTGGATTGATTGGACATTGGTATAATCTCATTTTCTCACCATGATTTTACCTCATCTTCTCTATTACCTTTTTTTGTACTAGGTATCTAATGGCTAGTAGTTTATCAAGATAATATTCTTCTTCATTTCCCTACTTTTTATTCCATTTCATCATGTCATGACACCAACCATTTGATCCCATTTTACATGATTATTTTTCATTCGTATTTATTTTAAAGAGAATAGTGTTAAGTGTTTCTTCTAGTTTATTATCATTGGACTTAAGTTGGACATCAACTTCTTCGAACATTCAAATGACCTTCTTTCATCTTTTATGCATTTACTCCTTAATTTATTTGCTTGATGCTATCCATCAACATCTTTCCACATTCTTTAATTATGATTACATTTCTAGTTTGACATCATCTCCATTTAAGACGTCTTCAACATTTTTACAAATTTCTTCTTAAACCTTCTTACAAATCTCTTCTTTAAATTCTTCTAGTGAACACTTCATTTATAATATTCAACTTTCTCTCTGTAATTTTTCGTTATATTTGCAATAGAAGATTGAAAACACACAAATAAACATAGTAAGAATTTATATCGAGTTACATTGGGAAATTTTCATTTTCCCACTAAAATACAGATCAATTTGGTATTCCAACACTTTGTTGTAATTCATGAGACAATTATGCACGGTGAAGACCAGTTAGGGTCTTGTTGTGTCTGCACAAAAACCTCCCTAATTTATTCTCTTTCATTTTCCTAAGAAAAGATATTGGGCCCCTCTACTAAAATTTTATATTGGAATGTCTCTCAGACTCTATCATGCAAATGACAGAGCTCAAATGATCTAGGTGGATATTGGTGGCCACCCACCTATTCCAACTGGCTCATATTGTTTGTTTTTAGTTCAACACGTTCTTTTGTACTTCTTTGTAATTGTGGGTTCTACATTTCTGGGGTTCTATGAATCCATACACATCTTCTCAGTGGATATTGGTGGCCTCTCACCTAATCCAACTGGCTTATTTTGTATGTTTTCATGTCAGCACATCTTGTTGTACTTCCAGGGTCGTTTTGGAGCCCTAAACAGTGTTTTTTTGGCTCGTCATAGTCAAACTATAGATGAAGTCAGAGTTTGATACTGTAATGTGTAGCTCTCTTAAATACCTTTCCAACGTGCTATCACGCACCTAAAACAGAGGTCGTATGAAAACTTTACGACCCCGGGAAGTTGAGGTACTAACTTACCCATAGGGGCCCACGTGACTTTTGGCGTTTCACCTCCTAGGGTTAGATTTTTGGATGTCTAGGGTTTTAGCATTCATGAGTAATATCAAAAAGGCCTCTGGAGCCTCATTGTAATCATTTTTCTCAGACAGATGCATGTAGCAGCCACATCTCTTCTCAGAGATGTCTACCACCATTCGAGCAAGTGTTTCAATTCTGCAGTTTTACAGTTTCAGCCTATTTCATTCATTCAATAGAAGATATTGTTCACTGGATATCTATGTTTTTCTTCATATCTTTGTGTTTATTGTATTCATTATGTTAATCAGTTTGTTCCACTCCTAAATCCGGATCAATGGTATTAGAGCAGTCTTCTCTTCATTTATTTTTCTTCGTGCATGTCCCCGACAAGATATGGGTACAAGAAGTTGGGACTCGAACCAATCGAGCCATTGCAAGATGGGTCACGCCAAGCCCAACAACAACCCATGGGGGACAAAAAGAAATATGTTGGAGCAGGAGACTATTAAAATGTTTCTCAAGGAAACCCTCGCACGACAAAGGAATGAAATGATGGACAACTTTGCACAGATCCTTCGACGACTACCCACATGAGAAGCATATTCATCAAGTGGCCATGCAACCCCTTCAAGGTACAAGTAAATTTTCATATTCCATTATTTGAAGGACTGATAGATGCAGATGTTGTAGATAAATGGTTGAATCTACTCGAAGGGTATTTTTTGGTCCACAATTTTTCTGATAGGGAAAAGATTACTTTTGCACTCCTCAAGGTCGTCCCCCATGTTAAGGACTGGTGGGATACTTACTCTGAGAAAAGGGATGTAGAGGAATCTGCAATATTTTTTGTTGCCCCCACCTGGGATTCCTTCTGGGACATCATTAAAGAACAATACTACCCTATTGGAAGCTACAAGGACCAGTACACCAAATGGACCGCCCTGCGTCAAGAAAGGGACCAGACAGTATCAGACTTCACCAATATTTTCCATACCCTGCACACCAAATTGGTATCAAAGACTCTGATAGACATTTAGTGCTCAAATACTGCAGTTGTTTGCATAGATACATTCAAACAGAAATGGAGTTTTTGGACATCGCCTCGTTGGGAACGACTTATAGATACGCTGTCAAGATGGAGCAGAAATTTAAGCAGAAGAGGCAAGAGTTTGGATCTGCAAACTCCTCACAACCGAAGCAAGACAAAGGCGGCCCCAACCCACATAGCAAGGGACCAAGACGAGATGTCCACTCTCAGGAAAACCAATCCAGGCTGCAACACAAGAAGGGAAATGAGAAGATGAAGAAGGACATGGGAAAATGGTGTGAGTACCATAAAATCTCTTGGCACAACACTAAAGAATGTCATTCCAAGTAGTCACTCGTGGCCGAGCTGAAGGCTTCTGAGTCAGAGGTCGATTCTGATTCCGAATCAAATCCACAAGGAGGGAAGCAGACTATAGATGTTGAACCCAGTGCCACTGTCGCTACCACCAAAGTCCATCCAAGCAAACCCGAAGAACCAGAGGAAGGGGAACGTCTCTTTCACTCATAGGTGTGGGTAAAGGGGGCTCTGCTTCATTTCATTGTTGATAAATCCAGTCAGAAGAACCTGATCTTAGTAGAGTTTTTCAAGCGGCTCGACCTGTCGATGACCCCGTACCCACAGCCCTACACCATCGAATGGCTTCGCCAAGGGATGGATCTTCATGTCAGCCAACAATGTCGTCTTCCATACGGCATCAAGCCTTTCAAAGATGAGGTATTGTGTGATATTTCTCCCCTTAATGTTTGTGATGTTCTTTTAGGATAACCATACTTATGGAAGCGTCATGTTGTGTATGAGTCTAGATCCCGTAGTGTTATTATTACTTTGGGTAGACAATTGTACAGGATACCAGAGGTAGTACCGCCTACCTCTATTTCTTTAATCTCTGCCAAGCAATGCAGTGAGGTCATTTCAAAAACCGGGAAGTTCATCCTCTTTGTGATCCGTGGCTCATAGTAAGAAGAAGGTCGTTGCCACACCCATGGCCTCTACACAAAACCTCTCTTTGCAGCAGAAGCAAGTGGACGGGATCGTGGAAGAATACAAAGACATATTCTCCTCACCCATCGGGGTACCGATGCACTGCCAAGTAAATCATCCAATTGATCTGACCCCTGGTGCACCTCTACCTAATGGACCATTCTATCGTCGCTCGTTGATGGAAAATGACGAAATCAGGCATCAGATCCAAGAGCTTCTTCAAAAGGGGCACATCAGACCCAGGTCCTCCCCTTGAGAAAGCCTAATTGTATTAGTACAGAAGAAGGACGGGACTTGGCGACTCTGCATTGATTACAGAGCCTTAAACAAAATCACAGTCAGAAACCGGTACCCAATTCCCAGGATTGATGACCTTCTTGACCAACTCAAGGGGGAAATGTTCTTCAGCAAGATTGCTACCACTAGGTTCCCATTGAACCAATTGATGTATAGAAGACAACCTTCAAATATAAAGAAGGTCTTTTCAAATGGTTCGTCATGCCCTTTGGCGCACCAGCCACATTCATGAGGTTGATGGATGATGTATTGAGACCCTTCACCAACTCTTTTGTGGTGGTATGTTTGGATGACATCTTCATATTCATGTCAGCCAACAATGTCGTCTTCCCTACGGTATCAAGCCTTTCAAAGATGAGGTATTGTGTGATATTTCTCCCCTTAAAATTTGTGATGTTCTTTTAGGATAACCATACTTATGGAAGCGTCATGTTGTGTATGAGTCTAGACCTCGTAGTGTTATTATCACTTTGGGTAGACAATTGTACAGGATACCAGAGGTAGCGTCGCCTACCTCTATTTCTTTAATCTTTGCCAAGCAATGCAGTAAGGTCATTTCACAAACCGAGAAGTTCGTCCTCTTTGTGATCTGTGCTCACAGTAAGAAGAAGGTCGTTGCCACATCCATGGCCTCTACACAGAGCCTCTCTTTGCAGCAGAAGCAAGTGGATGGGATCGTGGAAGAATACAAAGACATATTCTCCTCACCCATCGGGGTACCGACGCACTGCCAAGTAAATCATCCAATTGATCTGACCCCTGGTGCACCTCTACCTAATGGACCATTCTATCGTCGCTCGCTGATGGAAAATGACGAAATCAGGCATTAGATCCAAGAGATTCTTCAAAAGGGGCACATCAGACCCAGGTCCTCCCCTTGAGAAAGCTCGATTGTATTAGTGCAGAAGAAGGACGAGACTTGGCGACTCTGCATTGATTACAGAGCCTTAAAAAAAATCACAGTCAGAAACCGGTACCCAATTCTCAGGATTGATGACCTTCTTGACCAACTCAAGGGGGAAATGTTCTTCAGCAAGATTGACCTAAATTCCGGCTACCACTAGGTTCCCATTGAACCAATTGATGTATGGAAGACAACCTTCAAATCTAAAGAAGGTCTTTTCGAATGGTTGGTCATGCCCTTTGGCTTAACAAATGCACCAGCCACATTCATGAGGTTGATGGATGATGTATTGAGACCCTTCACCAACTCTTTTATGGTGGTATGTTTGGATGACATCTTCATCTTCATGTCAACCAACAATGTCGTCTTCCCTACGACATCAAGCCTTTCAAAGATGAGGTATTGTGTGATATTTCTCTCCTTAAAATTTGTGATGTTCTTTTAGGATAACCATACTTATGGAAGCGTCATGTTGTGTATGAGTCTAGACCCTATAGTGTTATTATTACTTTGGGTAGGCAATTGTACAGGATACCAGAGGTAGCGCCGCCTACCTCTATTTCTTTAATCTCTGCCAAGCAATGCAGTAAGATCATTTCACAAACCGGGAAGTTCGTCCTCTTTGTGATCCATGCTCACAGTAAGAAGAAGGTCGTTGCCACATCCATGGCCTCTACACAGAGCCTCTCTTTGCAGCAGAAGCAAGTGGACGGGATCGTGGAAGAATACAAAGACATATTCTCCTCACCCATCGGGGTACTGACGCACTGCCAAGTAAATCATCCAAATGATCTGACCCCTGGTGCACCTCTACCTAATGGACCATTCTATCGTCGCTCGCTGATGGAAAATGACGAAATCAGGCATCAGAACCAAGAGCTTCTTCAAAAGGGGCACATCAGACCCAGGTCCTTCCCTTGAGAAAGCTCGATTGTATTAGTGCAGAAGAAGGACGGGATTTGGCGACTCTGCATTGATTACAGAGCCTTAAACAAAATCACAGTCAGAAACCGGTACCCAATTCTCAGGATTGATGACCTTCTTGACCAACTCAAGGGGGAAATGTTCTTCAGCAAGATTGGCCTAAATTCTGGCTACCACTAGGTTCCCATTGAACCAATTGATGTATGGAAGACAACCTTCAAATCTAAAGAAGGTCTTTTCGAATGGTTGGTCATGCCCTTTGGCTTAACAAATGCACCAGCCACATTCATGAGGTTGATGGATGATGTATTGAGACCCTTCACCAACTCTTTTGTGGTGGTATGTTTGGATGACATCCTCATCTTCAACAGAACTTGGGAGGAGCACATGCAACATATTCAGCAGGTTTTGAGCACTCTGCAATATCACAAGTTATATGCCAACTTGGAAAAATTCTCTTTTGGCATGAACAAGGTCCAATACTTGGGCTACATTGTTGATGAGCATGGGGTACATGTTGTACCAACTAAGATCCAAGTCATTCGTCACTAGTCAACCCCGACCACACTAACCAAGCTTCGGAGCTTCTTGGGACTGGCCAACTTCTATCGACGGTTCGTGTTGGGATTCTCCCATATTGCATGGGCCCTCAGCAAGGTGACCAAGGGCGGTGGTAGGGAAAATTTTGTGTGGGGGAAGGAACAACAACAAGCATTCGATGATCTGAAGAATCGCTTGTGCTCATCTACAGTATTCTCCTTGTCTGATATGCAGCAACTGTTCGAGATTGCGACTAATGCATCTGACTATGTTGTAGGCACAGTTCTCACTCAACACGGTCATATGGTGGCATACCATAGTGAGACTCTCTCAGATACTGTTCGGAAATACCCCACCTATGACAAGGAAATGTATTCCATTATACAAGACTCCCATCAATGGAAACAATACATTCAAGGAAAGGAGACGATCATCCACATTGATTACAAGCCTCTGCAATTCATACAGACATAGGGTAAATTGCAGAACGATTGCCATTAGAAGTGGTCCACCTACCTGCAGCAGTTCCATCTCAACATCAAGTATAAGATAGGGTTATCAAATCATGTCAATGATTGCCTCAGTCGCCCTCTCGTGGATGCACTCACCATTGTGCTCCATTCCTGTGGACATGAGGCATCTGAGTGGCCCCAACTTTATCAACAAGATCCAAACTTCACCACCACCTATCAGCTCTTGGGTACAGGCGCAACTGTCACTAATTTTCACATTCAGGACAGACTATTATGCCATCTGGGCCATCTTTGTGTTCCTACAAGTGAGCGTGCAAAGCTGATTTGGGAATCCCACTACAGTCGGATGGCAGGCAGGACATTTTGGCATGGAGAAAATTGTGTTCGTTCTTCAGAAACATTTTTATTGGTCAAAACTTCGACAGGACATCGGCTAATATATCAAATCTTGCACTGCATGTTCCATTGCCAAGCCAACCATCAAGAAGCAAGGCTTATACACCCCTCTTCTTACTCCCAACAAGCCTTGGGAATCCATCTCAATGAATTACATGTCTAGCCTTCCGTCCACCAAGCAAGGAAATGACTGCATATTTGTGGTCATTGATCGGTTTTCAAAGATGGACATCCTCACAGCCTGCAAGAAGAATATCACAGCAGCATATACTTCCAAGATCTTCTTCGAATGAGTGTGGGTCCATTTTTGAATACCACATACCATCATCTCCGACCAAGACAGCGGGTTCATCAACACATTTTTCCCGATTCTTTGGTCACTGTTGGACACCAAGCTCACTAAATCCACTTCTTTCCACCCCAAACAAATGGCCAAATAGAAGTCATCAATCATATGATTGTGTACATCCTTCGCATGTACAACTCTAAGCATCCACATACATGAGATGAGAGTCTCCCGAGTCCCATATGTTCAACATAGTTACAACATAGCTCTCCATAGCTCCACCAGCCATAGCTCATTTCAGGTGGGGTTGGGATTCCAACCCTTGGGTCCCATTGATGTTGCACTACCTCTTGCCACCACACAGACAGACTCTTCCCATGTTCAGTCTGAGACCGACAAAGCCACCAGATTCATTGAGCAGATTCATCACATCCGCCAACAGGTTCAGAAGATTTTGCAGAAATCCAATGCTAAGTACAAGCAACGCCATGATCAACACAGGGTATCGCACCATTTTCAGGTTGGAGACAAAGTCCAGTTACATTTGCAGAAGGAGTGTCTCATAGGGCCCCATCGGAAGCTATGCCCACTTCGCTATGGGCCTTACACTACCACCAAGATTGTGGGTAGAAATGCTTTTGAGCTCAACACTCCACCCTTCCTTGGCATGCACCAGTGTTCAATGTAGACCTCCTTCGGCCATATTTTCCACCATTATTGGACACCTCAGAGATCGCAAAACAGTTGACACCAACAGATCTCAACTCTGACTGCATGGAACAAGCATCCATTGATCAGATAGTGGGCACACAGGTCAAGGGCACTCGCCAGCGGAGGATCCATCTTTATCGAGTTGTCAAGGCAGGGCAACTCCTACACCAAGGCAAGTGGCTCAGCCAGGGACAAATCCAACATAATTTTCCTCACTTGATGGGGGAACTCAACGCAATGGAGACCATTGCTTCCTAAGGGGGGAGGATTGACCCAGGTGGATATTGGTGGCCACCCACCTATTCCAACTAGCTCCTCTTGTCTGTTTTTAGTTCAGCACAACCTTCTGTACTTCTTTGTAATTGTGGGTTCTACACTTCTAGGGTTGTCTGAATCCCTACACATCTTCCAGGTGGATACTTGTGGCCTCTCACCTAATCCAACTGGCTTATTTTGTATGTTTTCATGTCAGCACATCTTGTTGTACTTCCAGGGCCGTTTTGGAGCCCTAAACAGTGTTTTTTTGGCTCGCCACAGTCAAACTAAAGATGAAGTTAGGGTTTGATGGTGTAATGTGTAGTTCTCTGAAATACTTTTCCAAAGGGCTATCACGCGCCTAAAACGGAGGTCGTATGCAAACATTACGACCCCGGGAAGTTGAGGTACCAACTTACCCATAGGGGCCCACATGATTTTTGGCGTTTCACCTCCTAGGGTTAGGTTTTTGGATGTCTACGGTTTTGGAATTCATGAGTAATATCAAAAAGGCCTCTAGAGCCTCATTGTAATCATTCTGCTCAGACGGATGTGCGTAGCAGCCACATCTCTTCTCAGACATAGCTACCACCATTCAAGCAAGTGTTTCAATTCTGCAATTTTACAATTTCAGCCTATTTCATTCATTCAATAGAAGATATTTTTCACTGGATATCTGTGTTGTTCTTCGTATCTTTGTGTTTATTGTATTCATTATGTTAATCATTTTGTTCCTCTCCTAAATCTGGATCATCAAATCTATATTTTCACTCTCCACACTTTACCATTTGCAGTGTTTCTTCATATCACTCTGACTCGCCAATACAAGACATCGACGAGTTCCCTTTGTCTTCTTCGATACATGATGTATCGGCGAGGTTCATCTCATCTTCGTCGATACATCACATATCGTTGAAGTCTCTTCTTTTCTCTCTGATACACTGCTTGTCGGCGAGTTTGTCTCCTTCGTCACTAACATTGACCCTATCTGCGAAACACATCTTCGTCTTGAGACCTCTTCTATTCTCCTCTAATTCAATTGCTTCTCACTACTCCTGTCAATCAAGCTCCTATCATTTCTAATTATTATTCTTTTTATGCCTAACTGGATAACGGGTGATTGATCACATATCTTTCCTGATCTACTTGATTTTCATTCATAATTAAGTATGTTTGTGTCGCCAGTGGCTTTCATTGCACATACCACACCAACTTGTTTACTTTGGGCTTCTTGATTTTATGACTAAACCATGACCATGAAAGTGTTGTCTCTCATCAGATGGGTTAATTCAACATATGTAGGTCTTGCAATGGCTATGAAATACATGTGAGAATAAAATTGGTCCTCTCAGCACCTAAACAGTGTTAAGCGCTCCAATCGTCACTTAGTTTTTTTGTGGATTTATATTTATATGCTAATGACACATTACCTCAGCTCCAATGGATGAATCAAGAGCCTATACAGCACAGATGACATAGGAAATAATGGAACTAGATTCAGGAAAAGCATTACATGATTATGATTCCAACCCAACTGACGTAATCGAAATCTGAGACCTGGAAGTACCAAAAACGATCGTCAAACAGTTATTTCCCAAGCCTGCCTCGTCAGCCATGACATCTATGGAACGTTTGAATGGCGTGATAAGTTATCTTGTTGGAAGCGTCTCCCCGCACACTTTATGGTGAAAATAAAAACGGAATTGCAATCAGGTGTCTACTGAGCAATTTATGAGTCTTTGATTTCCCCCGACGACATTAGCAGAGGTGCGACGACATTAGGAAATCACCTAATATTGATTTTTACAGTGTAGTGCGCCCTCTCCATACTCTTATTTTTAACTGAAACTAACTATATTTACCCGAAGATGGAAAGAGCAACCAACCCCCAGAAGTTGTGAACAACTTGATCGGTCCATACCGGCAGCAATGTGAGAAACACGGCTGACGAACCAGTGAACATGCAAAGGAAATCGTTCGAGCTTGACTGACAACCATGCAAGAAACTCGCCTGAACTCACCGGCGAACATGCTGGGAACGCGTCCGAACTTAACCGGAGATGATGCTTGGATGGGCGCCGACTCACCGGAGAAGATGTTGGGAAGGTCGTCGAACTCACCGGAGGAGATTGCACGATCTATCCTGGTCAACCAAATAACAAAGTACTTCAATGGCAACTACAAGCTAAGGTATGTTGTTATTGGACATGAACGGTTTCTCATGAGTTACAATGGACGTTTTAAGGCATTTGTACTCCCCAAAGTGCTTAACATACATGAGGCCTTGGGAAAGGAAAACCTTGCTCACCAAATAAAAATTGTGGTTCCCTGCAATGTTGATGTCTATCAGTCTAAGTTTCCATCAAAAGGAATCTTCAGGCCTAACGTGAATAAAACTATGCAGCAGCTTGCTTCATTTCTCAACAACAATGAATCTCCCTTTATGGTCAATATTTCTCCCTTCTTAAATCTCTATCAAAAAAAAAACATGAGCAGATTATGCCTCTTTGAAAATAAGGCTCATCCACTGGTCGATGGGAAGAATGTTTGCAACAATTACTTCGATGGAAACCTGGATACATTTGAATCGGCCTTGAAAAAAATTGGCTTTGGGCAGATGCCAATTATTGTTGGATAGGTTGGACAGCCAACAGATGGGAGAGTCAGTGCAACTATCAGCAATGCAAAAGGATTCATTCAAGGATTGGTAAACCATGTTATAAGCAACAAGGGTGCCCTGCTTAGGCCTGGAAACCCTAATAGAAACATATATTTTTAGTTGCTAGAGGAGGACAAAAAGAACATTTTGCATGGAAATTTTAAAAGACACTGGGGCGTATTTACATTTGATGCTCAGGTTAAATATGAGATTGACATAGGGAAAGGCTCAAAGATCTGGTGAATGCAGAGAATATTCAATACCTCTCTTCAAGGTGGTGTGTTGCAAATGATAACTATGATCTTACTAATGTACCAAGGCACCTGCAACAAGCCTGCTCAACTTCAAATTGTACAACCCTCTTATCTGGGGGTTCTTGCAATCATATTGGGTCACCAGAAAAAATCTCGTATGCTTTTAACAGCTACTATAAATTTCACAATCAATCAGTCGATAGCTGCAATTTTGATGGTCTTGGGATGATAACAACTGTAGACCCGTCAATAGGGGATTGTTGGTTTTCTGAATTTCACAATCAATCAGTCGATAGCTGCAATTTTGATGGTCTTGGGATGATAACAACTATAGACCCATCAATAGGGGATTGTTGGTTTTCTGTTGCAACTAGTGACTCATATGCTTATAGTATGCACAGTAGTGTAATGAAGCATTGGATAGTCTAATCGACATTTCTAGTATGTACACTGACTTTTTCTTGGCAGCATGTTCTATAATGTTGTACCCATAGCCATCTATCTATTTTTTAATCTCTATCTGCATGGTTTTATGATATCTTGTCCTGTTTATCCATGGCCAAAGGTAAAACAGTGCATGTTATGACTTCTCAACTTATTTTTATGAACAACTAACTCAAATAGCCAAATGTAGTAGACTGAACACTTTAAACTCCCCAAGGCATTACCTTAGGACCAACGTCATATGATGTTTCTTGTAGGCATGTTGCATGGATTCTAGTAAAGTATTAAAGGTGATCTCAGTGTCCATAGGCCTACAATTTGGTTGGTATCTGGTTGAGTATGACAGTTGTTTGTGAGGTCAAGCCTGCATTAAGCATGGCTTTCTATTAGCACTGGGACCTCTCCTCTTCTGTTTGTTGTTGTTGATAGTTGGGGCAGCCAACTATCAACAAAATTCCCAGCATGTGTGCTAACTCACCGGTGAGCATGATGGGAACTTTGTTGAACACCAGAAGGAGTTTTCAGGAACTGTTCCGATACATAGAGGAGGTGCTGTTGGGAACTTGGCTAAAACAGGGACATTGTTGCCAAATTCAGTTAACAGACAGCGAACGCAATGCTTGTCATTGATGGCAACAGTGAAGATGACAGGCAAACAGGCAAACAGAAGACAAGTTCAGAGAGGTGAATGATCGAAAGTAGTGAATGATCGAAGGCAGCGAATGAGCGAAAGGTTGAAGAAGAATCTCTGATCGTTGAAGAGGGAGACAGATCTCAGCCGTTAGATCCAAGCGCAGAGCCCGACCATCGTCGGATCAAGGATAACCTGCACGCTCTTTAAAGTGCAAGGAGAAGTGGGCGTAATCACAATATGCAAAATCACGATGAAATCTGAGCCGTCAGATCAAGCCTTGATCTGGACCGTTAATTCTAGTCTGTATCGGGGATCAGGACTTTGAAGTGACAAGAACACTTGACATCGAAAACCCCGATTTCGCGATATGCGATATCGCGATTCAATCGCAGCCATTGAATCGAGAATGAGATCTGGACCGTTGATTTTCTTCATGGAGTATCGGGGATCGGGACTTTGAAATGAAAAAGTCACCTGACACCAAGAACCCCGATTTCGCGATATGCGATATCACGATTCAATCGCAGCCATTGAATCGAGAATGAGATCTGGACCGTTGATCACAGCATGTGTCGGAGTTTCGGGGATCGCGAATTCAAAAGGCAAAGAACACAATGCAACGAAAACCTCGATTTCGCGATATGCGATATCGCGATTCAATCGTAGCCATTGAATCAAGAATGTGATCTAGACCGTTGATCACAGCCTGTGTCGGAGTTTCGGGGATCGTGAATTCAAAAGGCAAAGAACACAATGCAACGAAAATTCTGATTTCGCGATATGCGATATCGCGAATCAATTGTAGTCGTTGAGTCAAGGTCATACCTGGACCGTTGATCATAGCCTGTGTCGGAGTTTCGCGGATCGCGAATTCAAAAGGCAAAGAACACAATGCAACGGGAATTCCGATTTCGCGATGAGTGAATTCCCGACTTAATATGAACCATCAGATCTAGAAATAATCTGGATCATTGATTTGGTTTCATTACAGAATGTCGGAGATCAGGTTTTGGTATTGACAAGAATTTTGAACATCAGGCATTACGATTTTGCGATATGCGAAATCGCAAAAGCGCCTTTCACATAAAACCTTGGTCACAGCTTTTGGTCACGGGAAGAGAAGGTGTCAGTCCAGATAAGCTCCATTTCGGAGTTTCGGAGATCGCAATGTGAAAGTGTCGAGAAACTTGGGCAAAGAAATGTCGAAAACCGATTTAAAAGGAAAGAATAATAAAGGTCATTCAACGGTGCGGATAAGATTTGAATGTGACCTGAGGGTTGCTGATTCTTCTCACATATTAACGCTTCAGTTATGAATCTGTTAAGAGAAATAGACTCATGATGACGAATCGGTTAGTGTTTTAGTTACTAGGACAAGTGTTCTTGTTTCGGCTGAGGGAAGGCGAAGTGGAACCATCGGGAAGGTATGCATAAAAGAAGATGAGACAAATTGTGTAAGGTTGGTTGTTCTGGAGGAAAAAGAATGAAACTGTAAGAAAGGAAAAAGGAGAGGATGCGCAATATGAAATTGATCATATGTGCAGAGTGAAATAAAAAATCAGAGCAGAATAACAGAGCAGAATGACAGAAAAAGTTGATGCAGAGCAGACCTGTTGAACAGACAGAGGAAGAGGAGAATTGAAGAATAGTTTGAAGAAGATCAGACTTATAGAACAGAAAAAGACTGGTAAGAACTGATTTATTTGTGTAGTTGTCTGTGTATTCATTATTTGATGTGCTAGGGTGGAAGGGAGGTGCTCGGGAGGATTGTTGTCCTCAGAGGTTCAAGTGGGAGCTTGAACACAGGAATTTGTAGCTTCCATCTGGTTGCAGCCAGAGAAACTAGGGTGGCAGGGTGGTGCTAGGGAGAACAAGTGTTCTCTGTTATACAGGTTGGAGCCTGTGTAACTGGAAGTTGGTGCTT
>ML785533.1:260641-272715 GCA_009831015.1 Picea engelmannii | reverse complement strand
TTTAAGCTCACATACAACTGATTCACCCCCCCCCCCTCTCAGTTGTTTTAGTATTTCCAATAGACATGACTCTACAAAACTGCCTTTCGTATTTTGGCCATAACTTTTGACTCGAATACACATTTTGCATGTTATTTATACCATTGGAAAGGTCTTTCCAAGATATACAACTCAAAAGTCACATGATTTGAGAAATTCCTCATCACTTGTTCACATTTTCAGGTGTAATATTTGGCACCTTATCAACAGCCCCAAGGGACCACAACATGGCCTCAACCATGAGTAGAGGAACTAGGAATCAAATTCAAGGAAGCTTATATGAAATTTAAATTAACTAATGTTCCAGTTATATGGGATCGAATGTTCGGTTTTAATAATTTATTTTGAGGTTACTCTGAGGTCATTCATCTGTTGCATGTTGAATGGTGTCAAGTACCAATGCCGAAGGGAGGTCATACTCAACATCCTCAAAATGTGATCTACAGCCAAGGATGATAAAACAACAATAATGATAAATGTCGCAACAGTGGGGAGCAGTGAAGGGAATCGAAATCAAATGATTGAAGAGGGAGTATGAACCCTACGATGATCGAATCTCCCAATGTTGAATCCATACATTATGGTGGGTGAGGTGCACTATAGCCGAAATCTATGATGGCCCACCAATGCTAAAAGAGAAACCTTAAATGAAAGTGTTATCTTTGTTCTCTCATCATTGCAAATAAAATAAGGAAAAATGTTCGTAAATGAAAGGTCATGGGGAGAAGGTGGAAGTCTGAGAGCCAAATTGAACTTCAATAAATACAAATATTGTATCCAAGTAAGGTGATTTTTTTTCTCTTCAAGCATTGTACATTTTATGAACTATTTTGGGGAATTTGATGTTAGCTATAATTGAGAAGCCCTCCTTGGAGATTTCATGTACTATTAAATAAACTTTTAATAAGGAGAAGCCTATTTGGGCCAAGTTATTTTCGAAAGGGCTCTAATTCTCATGTTGGACGTATTGTAGACTATTCCTTTGTGTTTTTTTTAGCACTCCAGTTGTGTAAGGATGTACTTCATATTGTAGACTAATCTTATATATGTTGCTTGCATTCTTATTTTTGTTCTTCGGAGAATGTTTGTCTAAATTCATGGGCATAGAACCGTAAATGATTTTTTAAATGCTAGACTATTTTGTATTTGTAGTTGTTTATTCATATCGTTGTCTCTACTCTGTGAGAACTATTTATCGGACACTTTATAGGAGCATGGTTGGTTCTATGTTTTCTTTCTAGTTACCTTAGTTTCATATGGACGCATGCATCTTAGATTAGTTGCATTTCATTCTTTAGCTTAGGAAACCTTCATCTGTGAATCGGGTTATAACTGGTAAACCCAAAACCAGAAAGGGATATCAGACCAAAATTCGAATGGGTTCCCTATTCCAAACTGTGAGAGGTTTGATTGGACTTTGTATCAGGGGTAACCCCTGCTATTGACAAAGAGAATTTTTCATGTATCAACAAAATTAGTTCTAGAAGGAGGGTCGGATGAAAATCCTTTCCATATGGAGTCATTTCATTAAATTGTTTTGACCAACCCATAGCTCCTCTTCGTATCTCTATATGGGATAACCCTTTGAGCCTTTCGAGACCCACCAAGGGCATCTCAATAGAGACAGTTAATCTCTTGTCAACTCAAAGTTCGATGGTGAAGGACATGCCTCTGCATTCACGCATCTCAATTAGTTTAACATCACTCGACAAAATCTTAAGATTGTTCAGGCAAATGAAATCTGTCGATTTTTTATTCTCACATTTGAAGGACGGATTAAAGCCTCGTTTAGGACATTTCTAGTGAAATCTATATATAGATGGAAACAATTCATGGAAATATTTATTGTTTCTCATGTATATTATGTTTATGATGAACTCTTTATTGAACTTGCAAAATTCCATAGGCTCATAAACAAATCTATGGATGATTTCTTCCTAATATTCATGCATATTTATTATAGATTTCTTGAAAATGACAAACCCATAGACCAAGAAATCTTGAATTGGTTTTCATATCTCGTCTATGTTCCTAAAGGGTACGATCTGGATAGTCAAATCATCTCTCTTTCACAAGATTTGGATCTGACCAAGAAGCATAAGGAGTAAATGATCTCTAATCAACACTTTGTCATAACTATGGGGGAATCCTCGAAAAAAAATATTAAACCCCTTAGACCTGGAGTGTGAACCATTTATCGTCTCCCCTTTATAGAATCATGATTATATTTTGGTCTAAAACAAACCTCTTATTGAATAAATTCCATCATTTTTAGAATCTGAAGATCTTCATTCTCTTTATATGAATATGTTTGATAATGACATCTCACATGAGCATTCACCCGCCTATCATTCACACTTTTCTCACAATGAAGTGTTGAATGAAAAACCAAAAAAACAATATTTCCTACATTTGATTGATCTGATACTACTTAATGATATTCCATCTAGGATCCACGAAGTTCTAAGTCCTTTTCCATTTTCAGAACATGGTGAATCACAATTTGATCATGATAACCCTATTTTTGACGACTATTTTGATGTTTCGGAATTGAATGTGAACACTAATGTATCATTCATTGATCCTTTGCAATCTATTTTTTTTTCAATGCACATATGTTAACAACAGAAAATATGAGCTATGCAGAGTGAAAAAGGTTTTCAGATCTCCATGAATAAATCATATCAAATGAACAACCCATAACCATACGAAGTATAGGAAACATCAAGTTGATCCAAGAAACACTATCATCTCAATCTTCTCTAGAATCACATGTCAATCTTCAGGAGCACACGCATCAATCATCCTTGGATTCTATCTCAACACTCTGGCACTCCTCACATGATTTTGTTGATGTCATAGGAGAAGGCTTGGAGTCATCTTTCACTCAACATTTCCCTCAAACAATCAGATGTCATCTCTCCTCTCAGCAGGTGGGTTATGTAAAATGTAGACCCGGGGATGCTTACCTGGATAATGAGGCACTTCGGTTTCGACTGTTGGTTATGTCAGGTTCTCATTGTCTTACTTCGACCCCTAGAATGAATGATACCACCCATACTGAGACTCTCCCACAAGGTAAATTGTACGTAAATTTCATTTATGGGTTTCATCATGTATGTCAATAAATTTTGATTTCTTTCCAACAACCCTGTGGTAGTCATTGTAAATTTTATGATGGAATTGAGTCTTGGTTGGAGGAATCCTACATGTCACATGAACCATAACATCACCAAATTTAACGTGATGTGCAGATATTTGCTTGAATCAAATCTTAATATCTTTGATCCTGCATTACTCCATTTTCTACAATTTGTTGAACATGTTGTTGCAATTTTGGAGTTACTTGATTGGCTACATTGGCACTATGATTTTACTTATATTTTTTCATCCAGTGTAGGATAGAGTAAGAATAGGAGTAGCATGGTTCATTGTCTTCCTTTCTTCCTACATGCTTTAGATGTTTGTTTGTTTTTTCGTTTGTATAGCATAGATTTGGACTTGTCTTGGTTTCTTCAGTAAAATCCACCAATTGTTATCAGTTTAGGTTGCAGATCATGATGGTTTGGTTTAGTCTAAGTTTATTTTGCATAAAATATTTCTTCTTTTCATTTGATGCATTTTATTTTTGTTGTTTGACTGAAATTTTGGCTTTAATTTGGTTGTCATGAGGAAATCATGTGCATAATTACTTGAGAAGTTCAACTGCAAGATTTTTTTTCTTCACTAGAATTCACTCTAACGATTAACTGTTGGACAACCTATTATTCTAGGTCACTAAAAGAATATATGTTGAGGAATAATTTACAACCAAGGGAAGATGAAAAATGGGTTGAAGGATTCACATAATTTTTTCATGACCTTGGTGTCTGTAATACGCAAGGGATTTTCAAAATCTATTGATCAATCTGTCGATGGATATGTTTCTTGCAAAGGCTTATGGACCAACGAATCGATGTTGTAGTATCACAGGTTCATTCTCTTGGTTCTCAAAACAAATATCGGTGAGCTAACATATGGTTACAAACATTATCAACAGGTATGCTCTATTGATATTATGGTAGCTACAGGAAGTATTAACCTCCACGTGTAACCTTGACAAGACTAGAATATTCTGGGAAGCAAGAGAAACCCTAAAAGCCTTGGGCATAACCCTAGAAGACAAGTCGCCTAAAGAGAATAATTAATATTGAGTCTTTGGCCTCCAGAAAGAGAATTTTTCCCAGACAACTAAGAAAGGCAGTATAAATAAGAGGGCGCTAGAGCTCATTTGACACCCTCTCACTCGAAACTGCAGAAATTTAGTAGTGCGCAAGTTTGGAGAGTACTTCAGTTACAACTATTGCAACTTGTATTTTTGGTTTTAGGCTTGGACCTTCTCTTGGTTATGGTTTGTAATTTCTTCTTGGTACGCTAGCTCTGGAGAGTGGTACGCTACCTTGGTTGGCTATTGAGCATAGGGTTTGCTTCCAGAATTATTCTCTCTGTCAAGGTTAAGGTGCTCGAGGGTGAATTTGACCTATGGCTGGGTGACAATATTGCTATATTGTCTATGGTGAAACGAGAACGCCTATTTTTCTAACAGGTTATGGGCCCACACTATCTTTAGACAGTCTAACCGTTGGAAGATAGATTGGGAGGATTTTCTCAGTTATAGTTGCAGTTGCAGTCAAAGGTTTGTTGCAGCAACGAAACCCTAACCCTCTTGTTAAGGCACCTTAAGTGAAGATATTGACCCAATTCTGAGATAGCCCAATGTTCCCTAACCTAGTTCACCTCCTGGTACTCTCAGTAAGCTAAGACATCAAGTTTGAGTTTTTGGTCAAATTCAAAGGTTGACCAAGTCAAAGTCAAAGGTTGACCAAGACAAAGCAGTCATGACTTACTCTATGAAGTCAGAAAACAAGTTAGAAGGGGATTCTAACTTCATAATATGGAAGACAAGGATTGACCTCATCCTTGCCAAGAATAAAGTGTTGGATATTGTGAAAGGAAAGATCGTGGAACCATAGTTTGAAGAAGGAAAAGAGAAGGAACCTCAAAACATTGTAGTTATGGATAAGTTCAAGGAAAATGACATCAATGCTATGAGTATCATATTGGACTCTGTAAAAGACCACTTGATACTCTACATCTCTCATCTTGACTCATCTAAGAAGATGTATGATACCCTAACTAACCTCTTCTCAGTCAGAAACATTGGACAAGTAATGAGTCTAAATAATGAGATCTATGACATGAAAATGAATGAATATGATAGCATAACATCATACCTTGTAAGAATCTCTCAGTTAATATATCAAATACAAGTTATTGAAGAAATCGTCTCAAAAAAGGAACTAGTAAATATAGTACTCAATGGTCTTCCCAAGACATGGGGTGCATTTGCCGCAAGCATGAACACAATAAAGGAGTATCCCACATTTGAAGAAATTTGGACTTGTTGTGCACAAGAATAATCAAGGATTAACGCAAAAGAGAAATCCCAAAGAATTACGATGATCAAGATTTCACAACAAAGTTCAAGAATTTCAGGAATAAGAAAAAGTTTGGCTTAAGGATATGTCAAAGATACAATGCTTCAACTGTCAAAAATATGGTCACTATAGGAACCACTATCCTGAGTTAAAGAAAAGGAAGGAAACAAACGAAGCAATAGTTGTCGAAGAAAGGGAACCCTCAAAGAAATCCAAGCAGGATAAAACAAACTTTTTCTTCTATGTCAAGGTAACAATATTCTTCAAAGTTCTTGTATATACCATGTTTACATAGTTCCTGTACATAATGTATATCTATTTCTTGGACGATAAGATCGTCAAGTAAAATAATACCTATGGAAGAATAACAAGATAAGGATTGTTATCATGATGACTACAAGTCAAGCAATACACATGAAAACGATGAAGTGCGTTGACAATCTTTGGTAACAATTCTTGTGGAATCTATTACATAAGTAACAACTGCCAGATAGGCCGAAATCATAATCAAACCTGAAGAGAGCCAAAATAAGTCAAAACAGAAAGAATTTAGCAATCAAGAGGAAATTATAAAAAAACTTGTGACACTTTGTACAAGGCAATAAGGATCCAGACGGAAGCATGGACTCTCTTAGATGGAGGGAGATGATTACAAAAGAAGAGAATGCATTCATGCATGAAGCAAGTATTAGGAGGGAGCTAATCCTAAATGATATGATCCATTGAGGATTATGAAGTATCTATCCATGTCCCCATTGAAGGTAGAAGCCATGATAAGCAACACGTGTTCAATTTGACTCTAGAAGAAGTATTCTTGTAAAAGAAGCCTTAACTATCCTTGGTTGTCTATATACCTCCATGAATGAAAGGAAGAAGTTGGAATCTTCAGGGCATGTAATCCATATATGACTCCACAGACCCAAAAGCTAAAGAGGAACATGAGGAAGAACATGAAGATTCCAAGAAAGAACAACCATATATTATGCCAACAATCATAAAGACTACCAACTTTGTTTGAACCCACTAGAAGCAATCAAGCAAAAGAAATGGAAGTTGTGATGAAGAACAGTGTATGTAATAAAATGTGAAAAAGACTTTGTTATGGGTGGGAAATCCCTCCTACGGATCAGTACTAAGGATTTTATCATGCATGCAAAAATGACCTAAAGATTCTTACTTTTTACCATCATCCCATGTCTAAACCCCCATTACTCATATGTAAATTCAAGGCTCAAGAGATTAAGTTGACATACCTTATTTTTTGTGTTTGATGTCGATCCCTTTTCGTGCTTGGTCGTTCTTTGACTACAACTCTCCTCCCAATGCTGACCTACATTCACTAAAGACAAACAAAGAACTCGACATGCATTCGATTTATGAACTAACGGGTTAGAGATTTAATCAATCATACAATCAATATTCCAATAATGACAATCTCATATGGCGGGATGGGAAAAACAATTCTTTTATTAACTTCACAATGATACCTTACAATGATAAAGTCAGCTACTGCTCCTCGATCCTAGTCCTGGGATTTTCTTCCACTGTCTTCCAACTGCTTTGCTCTATACTTCTCTTTGCACAAGGATGGCTAAAGGTTGGGACAAAGGGAATGCTTAATCAGGTATAGCTTCTTTACTATGATTCTCCTCCTTTCAAATGGGACCCCTGCCCCTTCTTTTATAGGTTAGAAGGAGCTAGGTGTTTGGTCAAATGACCGGCCATGCATGGCTGAAAGGTTTAGTTAACTTACCCAAAGATGTGTGTTCCTTAAACAACTTTACTTTTTTCGTACTTTTGTAGATACACGCGGGCTATCTTGGGTCAGCTAGTGTGTACACGCATGCAGTGATGGAGCAGAGTGTGTGAGCCTTTATAAAAGGGGTTTTTAAGAATAGTTTTGTAGTAGTGTTTGGGAAAAGAAGGAATACGAGATGGCCTGATTCCAGGTAAGCATGTCTAGTGTAAATTAGGGTTATAATAGATGCCCCCTAATGTGTGAGCTCAGAAGAGCATCTGATGGCTGAAATACTTTAACAATCTTCATCAACGTTCCAAACAAGTGAGCCCAGGGACCAGAAATCGGGAGGTGCCTCCTGCAAAATTTAATTGTCTCACCGAGGCAGGCATACCCATGCTCGGGATGAAATAAAATCATGGATACCAATCAAATACACTATAGATCCAAGTCATATAACTATATAAAGTGTAGCCGCGAGCAATACACAATGGAGCTACATCTCGAAATAAAAAAGATATACATGTAGAGTATCCATCTTCTAGAAGCTGATAAGGCCTGATGGCTGGAGATGAGGTCTTCAGAGCTCAAGAAACAACTTCAAAATCTTTAAAACTCAGGTAGGAGTGCAATATGAGTGTATGACTTCACTACCCAGAGGTCTTCGACGGCTCGTCGGTCATGGACTAGAGAATCTTGATGATCAGGCTGAAGGCTTCATTGATTTCGAACAAAGACTTGATTGGACTTTAAGGATGGTCAGGCATGAGGGAAAGACACAAACTGGAGAGGGGACGACTCAAGCTTAGAAAAAAACTTCCCTTGGACAATAGAATGACAAATGATGAGACTCAGGCAACATGGTATTAACATAAGTTCACGAGGCAGGAGGCAATGCAAACTATCCATATGTTTGGAAGAGTAACCAAATGGAGGAGGACATAGCTCAATGTAGCGATAATAGCTTCCTAAGGTCATATTAAAACCTAGGGCTTGACGAACAAATGGAAGGATGTGCTTTGTCCAAGGGCGACTCATTGTGTTACCAATAAAAATAAAATACTTTTCCCTTCCTCTTTTTGGGGTATATTTGATTTTTTTTTGTTTTTTTCAATAATTTTGGAAGGCTTGAAAAAGAATAAAAGAATGTTACATTACAAAGGAGGGATGAGTGTCACAAACATACGAGTTCGAGGCGCAAGGACAAGACTGATGTTCAAAGTAGGGCACTCGGGAAAAATCCCTCCTGGGGCCAAAGGTGTCAAGAAGCAGAGGCAAAGTGCTACAGGGCTTGTGTATAAGGCATGCTTCAGATGGTTTAGTTGAGAGCAACATGGAGCTGGCATTAGACCAAAGATGCAGGTATGCAAACGCAGTTAACAAAACACACAATGGTAACATCCTTCGATGTAAGTTTAACGAGCCCAGAGAAGGTAAGAAGGTAAGAGAAGGTAAGTTTAAAATGTGCATATAAGGCAGTAAGTAAATGTGCATATAAGGCAGTAAGTAAATGTAAATACAAAGCAAGATACTTACTTGTACTTACCTGCTGGCTGCATGTTGGTGTAGTCAAACAACCAATGAAGCCAATTTAGCAACACTCCCTGATACCTGCCTTTGTGCTTCATCATAAACCAAAACAGTGATACATCAAGCACAAACACGTCATGAGTTAGAATGTACATCATATCATCGGAAAAGTTAGAATCTAACTCATGGAGGCGGGTGGGAGGGATAAAATCCTGACAATTCAAACTCTGAGAAAAGTACTCAATTCTATCTGAGAAAGGGTCATGAAGAAGGTAAGGTTCGGAGAACTGACTCAAAAGGCCTGCAAACTGGTTACCAAGGACATCTTCATGCTCTAAAGAAAGAATTGACAAAAATTTAGTGGAAGACTGGCACATTATCAAGAGTAAGTTGAAAAACTGATTGGAAATAGTATTACCCAACCGACCCTTGAAATCTAGGGTTTGCCCAAGAGGAAACTCAACACGAAAAAGGTACTTCCCAACTACACCCTGAATGGAAAAGCAAGGCAAAGCAATAACCGGTGGTTGGGATGAAAAGTTATGAGTAACCTCTTTCAGGCAAACAACGTCTTTACTTGTATCAAAAACTGAGCATAACAGTGGTTGGAAATCATTTTCATAAGTAAGGTCCAAATGCTCAACAGGGTACTCATCAAACATCTCAAGGTAAGACTGAAAATTATCTGAAAGATTAGGCACTAGGTCATCCTTGGTGTTTTGAAAGCTACAAGTAAAAACTTCATCTCCTTGTTGCCACTGGTCATGAGTAATCTGCTGTGACATCTGCAAGGGAAACAACTGGAGATGACTCTCAGTGTCATAGATGGGATCTAGGTCATAACCAACTACATCCCACCTACGTCTCCCAACACATATGAACTCATCGAAATTAGCTATATCAGTATCAATATCATAACATGCAGGATTTGAAGATTCATCCTCCTCCTCCTGTTCATCACATGGTAAAACATCATCAAAAATTATGAGAGGAGGGTACCTTACTGTTTCTTCTTGTGCATGTACTTCAAGGACTCTGGTGTTTTCAGCATGTGTTGTTTCTTCATCCTCAATTGCACAGCAAGGGACTTCTATTTCATCTGAGGCTTCCATTTCCTCTTCTTCTTTTGAATCAAGCAATACAGTATTATTAGAATTCTGAAGTGGAAAATGACTAACCTCATCTTCGCTTTGCTTCACAGAAGAGACAGGTTCTTGCATGATTTCATCAGCGGGAGGATCACAGGTGGACACTTCATCATTTCGTTCAAGTTCTTGCTCAGGCTCTTGCTCCTCTATAACGTTCTCATTCTGCTGGCTGAAAACTTGTTTCCTTCTTTCTTGTGTATCTTCAACAAAGGTTTCATGGGAAACTAGTTTTATCGAGCTGAGAGTGTCCACGACATCGGTCTTGGTCATGAAAAGATTCCTCTCAGTTTGCATGGCCATTTTGTGAGCTTCAGGAAGTGGTCTTAGCTTTTTCTTATTTAGAAGGAAACTCAAATGTACCTGAAGTCCATTTGTATAGAGGTAAACGAGGTACTTTTCTTCAGGACGACAGTCTCAAGGAATCTGGTAAAGTGACTTACGGAACCTAGCACAATAATCTCTGACAATCTCAGATTCTGCTTGTTTTACATCTTCAAGCTCTTTCAGCAATGATTGTATATCTTCCATTTCCGTGGTCCACTTTGCAAGGAAAACCTTTTCAAAAAGTTCCATAGAATCAATGCTGGCAGCTGGAAGGTTATTATACCATCTTCTGGCCTCTCCATCCAGGGAAGCGGAGAAGAGCTTCATCACCAAATCTTCAGCCTCGTCACTAACAGGGAAGTGTTGAAAGAATTTCCAAAATCTTCTCATGTGAGACTTAGGACAATCTTCATCGCTTCCAGCAAAACGAGGGAGGAAAAGCTCATAATGAGGAGGCATTTTTCTGGGATACCCCAGAATCTTAATCATATCTAAAGGTCTATAGCTTCCTGGGTCCCATTGTGAAGTCATTGTTAACTTCGTCATCAGTGGAGTCGCCAGATAGTTTTCTTGAAACTACCAAAGAAATAGGGGGAAAGAGTAGTGGAGTTGCCAGGTAAGCTTGAAAGAAAAGGCAAGGCTTACCAAAGATATGTCGTTGAGGAAGGTAGACTCAGTGTTCCCCGGCAACGACACCAAAATGTTATCGCACGGTTTGTAGGAAGGGTTTAGGCAGCTTGATTCAAGGCTTAAAACTGGCGTAACAGGAGCTTCCCCACCCACTGTCACCTCGATGGGGAGCTCTTTCTATTTAGGATGGCTAGTCCAAGGGAGACATCCCTAAGAAATCTGGTTTAATGAAGGGCTAAAGGTATGATGGATCAAAGTGAGAGATTCCCTTTCACAGATTACTGCCAAAGATGAGATAGTCAAGAAGAATATGTTCCACTGGATGGCACCTGTTTGCGAGACAAGACAAATAAACTAAAATATGTGTTGCAGTGGTTAGTACTTCAAAGCATTAATGACTATCTTCAAATATACATATGAGCAATGATCAAATGTTATTATTGACGAAGTCAATGATTGCTAAACAATGACAAATGACTTATATCACTTCTTCAATAAATGCATAAGGATATGAGCATTCAATGTGCAAAATCAGATCTTTATTATACCACAATGCTACAAATATCAAATCTGCTCAACATAGATATTGTTGTTGCGTCACTATGCAGAAATGAGGGTGACGTCAGCCCTATTATAGGTCAAAAATTGGAAGACAATGAGTAGAACGTTTTCTCAAATAAGCTTGTAAATGCAATCAATACCTCAAAGTCTATCAAATGGAGGTGACAAAGTCAGAACGTTTATGTCAAAGCAAGAGATCAAGCAAGGTATGACGTCACCTATATTACTTCTGTTGTAGGATTAGGGTTAGCTAGCCAAGAAGTGGACGTTTTAGCTAAATCAACCAATGAAAAGTCTTGAAACCTCTATGGCTATGATAAGATGACTCAGCCGCAACTTTTTATCCAAACACAAGTCTAAAACAAGCTTGACGTCATCATCATTAGGGTTAGTAAAATCAGCTAGGGTTAGACGCTAGGTTAGTTAGGGTTTCAAATAAAAGAGTTTTAGAAAGAGATTTTAAAGACAAACAAGCTCAAAGATATATCTTCTAGACTAGTGCCTTGGGTTAATGGAGTCAATTGAAGTGAAACTAATGGCTTGGACAACTTAAACTTAAGGACAAGAGGGTTAGGGTTTGATGGTGTTGCTATGGCAAGGCCACCAAATCCTAAAACCCTAAGAAGA
>ML785533.1:228318-258412 GCA_009831015.1 Picea engelmannii | reverse complement strand
ACTTGCTAAGCTACCCCATCAATTACCCCAACAGTGGTCAAGTGGATTAGTGTAAGATCCAAGCAGTCATCCGAAATGAAAAGGACCTAATGCATACATAAGAAGGTTATAATGATCAAATATGACACATACCATGATACCTTTGACCAATTTCCTCATGGAGCAAGAGCCCTTTCTGATGCAAGCCCAGGCCGGTAGTGATGGAGGCTGGTACTGCTCACAGGACAAAGCTGGCTGAGAAGAAGAAATATGGGCCCTCCAGGGCCATGCTCAAGTCGCTCCTTCTCTCGGTACTCCATGTCTAGGACCATGTGGGCCTCGAGACATGATCTCCTAGTTATCCCTAGATATCGGGGATAAGGGCTGACGTCATAATGACAGCAGCAGAATTATAGGTGACATCACACTTGTTTGAAATCTTGCTTGGCTTAAAACGTTGTGATGTGTTTCACCTTGATCAATAGGCTTTGAGTTGGTAATCACTCCCATAAGTTTAATTTCCAAAACATTCCTCTCATTGCCTGTAATTTCTGAAATTGAATCTAGGGCTGACATCACCTATTTCTGAAATTGTGACGCAGCAACATTATGTATGTATGAGCAGATTTAATATTTATTGCATTGTGACATAATAAAGCTGAATTTGTACATTGGATGCAAGTATAAGTTTGTATTTATTGAAGAAGTAATATTATAACCCTTTGTCTTTAAATGCAATCATTGACTTCGTCAATAATTACACATATCATTGCTCATATGTATATTTGAGGATAGTCATTGACTAACCCACTGCAGCATATATTCTAGTTTATTTGTCTTGTCTCGCAAACAGGTGCCAGCCAGTGGAACATATTCTTCTTGACTATCTCATCTTTGGCAGTAATTTGTGAAAGGGATTCTTTGACTTGGTCCATTACCCCTTATACCCCTTTAGAAACCTAGATTACATAGGGACGTCTCCCTTGGACTAGCCATCCTAAATAGAAAGAGCCCCCCATCGAGGTGACAGTGGGTGGGGAAGCTCCTGTTACGCTGGTTTTAAGCCTTGACTCAAGCTACTAAAACCCCTCCTACAAACCATGCGATAACAGTCCTGATACCTGAACGTAACTTTCCATAGAAACTCCTGAATCACTCTAAATGGTTTTCAATTTAGAGAAAAAGATAAGGGGGAGAAAAAAAGTGACAAAAAAGGGCCAAAAAGTCTATAAATAGAAGCTAGTAGCTCATTATCACCATTGCTCATTTGGAAATTGACTCTGGCACAAAAAACCCCTTTTGGTAAAAGTGGTGATTACGGGAGCTACAGTGGACGAAACGGCCATCCGTATGGACCAAGTAAGTATAAACTACCTCCTTTTTCCTTTTAATTTTGTATATATGCATTTAATTTGGTTTTTTTGGGGGGCGTCGGCCTCTAAAAGGTCGGCCCTAGGTCCACGCGGGTTGTCTTATGACAGCCCACATGTACACTCGCTATGTCTGATGTTAGAGCGCGTGTACACACGACTGTCATCACAACAGCCCCCGTGGACCCTCCAATGAGTGCAAAAAAAGTTTAAAAAGCAAAGCCTAACCCTCTAAATATTTACCCATGTGCAGGATGTATGTGAAATGGAGAGAATGAGAGCACGAATATATTAGCGCACTAGTTGGGGAAGACCCTAACGTTGTAGTGGTGTTAATGCAATGTGGCTTGCTCAAGTTCTTTCTGTGTCCTTTCATGAGAGCACAACCTAGGATATTGAATGCCTTGGTTGAATATTGGCACCCTGACGCAAAAGATTTTATGCTAGAGGGGCAGTCATTGGTGCCCACTACAGAGGATATATACTTTTTGACTGGCCTCTCCAGGAGAGGGGAACCAGTCAATTTATGGACATTTCCTGCTGGGCCTCGCAATATATCGGAATTGATAGGACTTCATTGTGAGGCGAGTACAGAACCGATCGAGCTCGCAGGTGCCAATAAGAAGGATCATCGATTTATCACTGCGGGATATTATGTTGCTTATTGGGTGGATGACTGGTTCTGCGGCTCTACATCAGGCATCCCGTGCATAGATGAACTGTGTAGTCCAGTGCTTAAATGCACAGACATTTGACTTGAGAACTACACTGTTGGATTGTATGAAGAGGCAGCTGACAGATTTTTGGTTGCATACGCAAAGGAACTTCGGGTTCTGGATGATTCTATGCTCTTTCTTCTTTGAAAGAGTTCCTAGTTTCAGTCCTCAAGTGGTGGTACAAGGACATCAGGCCTCTCTTTCTGCGGTTTGCAGATGGGCAGTGTTGTTGCCACGACAGGGTGGTGGAAGGACCAATGAGTCCTTCGATGATGACTTTTTTGCTTGGTTGTCGCGGCAGATCCCAGTCATAGAGGATTATTCCTATGCTGGGATTGATTTCTCGAGAGATCTTGAGATCCCTGTACCTCCAGGCGAGGAGCGAGGCGAGATGGGTAAGTTTGCATCAATTTTTTTTTTTGAAACATATATAATTTTTATGTTGCTTTTATATATATCATTTTTTTATACCAGAGTATTTGACAGATATGTGTCTATTGTGTGTAGATGTGGGACTAGTGCGACCTGCAGATTATGCAAGGAATGGGCGTCGTCCTCAGCCAGGGTCGCACCTGCCGCCGCAAGGGGACCAGCAGCAGCAGGAGAGCTTCCATCCGGTGAGGCTAAGAGGGTTTTGAGATGAGTTGAGAAAAAAAATTCCTCGCTCACTCGCACCATCCCCATGGCAGAGATTGAGGATCTTCCACCATCTATGCAACCTCATGTAGTGGGGGCACCACGAATGTGGGTTCAACTATTCCGACGTTTGGCAAATGCTTTTGATTATTACAACAGGGCCCACAAGCCCTAACGTTAGTTAGTATAGACTTTTCATGTGCCAAGAGCTCTACTTGTATATATTTTTTGAGGGCATAAGCCCCATGACTCGTTACTGGTCATATTTTTTAGGTGCTTGCGTCCACCTAAGTACTCTGATGATTATGATATTATATATGGATTTTTATGTCTTTTTGTGTCTTATGGATCATATTTGCCTTTTAAAAATGTGTTTACATGTTTTATGTGTATGTGTTTTTATATGTGTGCGAGATGCCAGTCTAAAATGTGATTAGCTAGAGTATCTATAACTTAGTTTAATCTCCTAGGAACATGAACATATGCAATATAATCAAAGATTCATTCTAAGAGACGTACCCTAAGGAATCGTCGGTGTAAAGTTGGATCATGAACATAGTAGACTCTATTTAACTAAGACATAACCAACTAAGCGTCTAAATAGACCTGAAGACGAGAGATACCAAATGACAAGGCATCATGAAGCAACTCAATAACTGCACTGTACTTGGTGACATTGTTTGTGGTGTCACCTAAACATATACCTCCGGAAGATAATAACTGGACCTGAGGTGTAAAAATTACCCAAGTTGTGGAGGCAAGCCTCCGAGTGTGTCGGCTAGCACCGTCTGTGTACCCAATGAAAACCTCAAATTCACTTGACATCTGCCACAGTGACAAAAGATAATATCAAAAATGACACGTTCATAATACTAAAAGAAACCAGAAATTAATAGTACAAAGACTATACATATGTTACAAAAAGTTACCGAAGGTGACCTACCTACGAGTAATATTTTTTGAGGTAGAGCCCATTTCTAGGCTCTGCTAAAGCATTTCCCTCAAAGTCAACCAGGTGATAAGCACCCTTTTTAAGATCCTCTTTTATGATGAAAGGTCTGAACCACATGGGTTTGAATTTTCCTACCCCCAGGGGGTCCTTATCTTGGTCATAGACCAGGACAAGGTCGCCTTCAGAGAAAATCCGAGGATGAACGGATTGATCATACTGACACTTGACTTTTTGTTTGTGAGCCTCATTGGCCAAGGCCACATCACGATGTTGCTCATTGAGCCGCTCAAGGTATAATTATAGTTCTTCAAGTGGAGAAGTGTCTGGTAGTAACTGTACTGCCAATTTTAGGGATGGGATCTGACATTCTATAGGCAAGACTGCTTCCAGCCCGTAAATGAGTTGAAAAGGTGAGAAATCGGTTGTAGTATTAACAGACGTTCGGTAAGCCCATAATGTCGAGTATAACATCAAATGCCAATTTGACTTGACCGAGTTGATCGTTTGTTGTAGGATGGTCTTAAGAGATTTATTTACAGCTTCCACTTGACCATTTTCTTAGGGGTAGTAGGGTGACGAATTTTCTTTCTACAACCCAAGATTTGATCTTAATTCGGTCATCATCTGGTTCTGAAAGTGACTTCCATGGTCAGTGACAATCTCTCTCGGGACGCCGAACCTTGCTATTATATGGTTGAATAAAAAGAGAGTTGCAGTCTCTCCATCATATTTAAACATTGGCATAGCTTTGACCCACTTAGTGAAGTAGTCTACGACGACAATGATATAACGGTGCCCCCTTGTTGAAGGATGGTTGCATATAGTGTAATCAATCCCCCACTTGGTGAAGGGACCAACTGTGATGACATGAAACATGGGAGTGGGATGTGCTCTCATCTTCCTAGAGATGATCTAACACAGGTGGCACTTCTTGACCGATTCGATATAATATTTTATTAGTGTTGGCCAGAAGTAACTTGTGCGTAAAATCTTTGGGTTGTTGCAAACTCAGACAAATGACCGCCACATGCTCCAGTATGGCAATCATTAAGCACGAGCTCTTCTTCTTCATGAGTGAGGCATCAGCGAAGAATGCAATCTACCCCTCGACGATAGAGATTGTCCTAGAGGATGAGATAATTCTTGGCTTGATGACGTATACGACGACGCTCATCACGAGAAGCAGAGGCGGGGCACTTCAAAGTCTAGAGATAGAATAGAATATCTCCTTACTAGGGGTCCGAAGATGTTATCAAAAACATATCTACTTGAATAGGTGATTATTCGGGCACAACATCACCTGACTCGACCGGAAGTTCCGAAATAAGTTTTGTGAAAACTAGTGACTTTTTGGATTTTGCCGAAACAAAATCTAAGTCGAATTCCTAGAGGATGACTATCCATCTACTGATCTTTCCACCTATTACCTGTTGTGTCAACACGTATTGAAACTGATTCACAACGGCAATGACGGTGGTCTTTCAAAATAGAACATAATGACGTAATTGTTGAACAGCATGGACTGCTACCAACGCAAGTTTTTCGATATGAGAATAATTGAGTTCTCGTCCGACTAGGCTTCAACTCAGGTAATAGATCACATATTCTGAGAGCAAATCATCTTCCTGAACTAAGACCATGCTGATGGTTGACTCTGTTATAGCCAGGTATAATAAGAAATCTTTGTTATAGTTGGGTGGTCGAAGCAGAGGAGCAGTTGTGAGGGCATGTTTCAATGCTTCAAAGGAGTGTTGAGCGGAGTCATCCCAATGAAAAGGAATGTCTTTCTTCAGTAAGCACATAAATCCCTTTGTGATCTCGGCATAGTTGGCGATGAAACGCCTTAAAAAAATTTCATTGCCCTGTAGACTCTGAAGTTGAAGGATTGTGCGTGGGAGAGGCAACTGAACTATTGCCTCAACCTTGAGAGGATCGACCATGATCCCTGTTGTTGACACTATGAAACCTAACAAATGTCCTTATGTTACGCAAAAGCTGCACTTGTTTGGATTCAAGCGAATCTGAAAGTAGCGACATCACTCAAAGATAAGTCGGAGGTGTGTGGGATGATCCATTCTCTTGCGATATCGAGATGCTAAATCATCTAAATAGGCCTCGAGTCTCGACTATATGCTTGAGATCATGGAAAGCAAAAGACATGGCCCGTTGAAAGGTCGCTCCAGCATTTTTGAGACCCAAAGGCATCTTACGATATGTGAATGTACCCCATGGAAAAATGAATGTCATTTTGTGCTGGTCTTCAGGTTTGATTTGTATCCGATTATATCCCAAAAAACCATCCATGAAAGAAAAGGCCTCGCAACCTGCACATTCATTGATTATCTGGTCAATGAATGGTGTGGGAAAATTATCTTTTGGACAGGCCTTGTTTAAATCACAGAATTCTGTACATACGTGAATCGTGCCCTGTTTCTTGTTGACCGTCACTGGATGTGACACCCATTGGGTCAGATGGATAGGGTAGATAAAACCAGGTTTGAGAAATTTCTTGACTTCAACCTTAATGGTTCCTGCTTTCCTAAGATTAACTGGATGAATCTTCTGTCGAACTGGCTTGGCATCAGGATAAGTTTTGATTTCATGTTCGACTACTTTTGGATCAATGCCTGGCATTTCCTCATAAGACCAGGCAAAAACGTCACGGAATTCTTTAAAAAGATCAGTGTAGAATTGAATCTCTTCAGGGGAACAGTCAGCTCCAACGAAAACATTCTCTATGATGCCAGGGGTTCTGGAGATATTAATCGGTATGGTTTTAGTGATAGTTTCCATATTACCCTTGGCATAAACCTCATGTGTAGCTAAGGGATTAATAGGACAAGAGCTATCTCCAGTCATAGTTAAGGTGAATTCTCCTGCTTTGATTCTGCTTAACTCTGGGAGGAAGTATGATCGGTGATGGATATCGTCCCAGGGTTTGGTCGGACTAGTCATTGCTTCAATTATTGCTTCGTCAAAGGGAAATACTAAGTCTAATGCATCGGTATTAGCCAGAGAACCTTGAGCCCAAATAGGCTCTAGAATTGGATCTAACTCTTGTGCATTAGTTGGATCAGTGTCGGACGAAGTTTACTGGACTAAAGAGTACACGACTTCAGCTATGGACAAGGGCATGGACATGCCAGGGTGCCCTGTCCCTTCCATCGTGGTCAATGGGTAAGGAAGTATCTATGGATCGTTGAATTAAGTTGTGTGAAATGACAAAACTTGGAAAATCTCAACCTTATGGTAGTCGGATATGAACTTGACATCGCCTTGAGGGGGTGGGTGATCAAAGGTACCTATCAAATATGGGCACAAACCAACCCCTACGTGGACTATGCCTGGTTTGGGATTATCAATCATCGGGACCGCGGATGCCTCCAATGAAGGGTCAGGTCTGGAGAAAGATAATTGATCAATGGTCTTAATCCGATCCTCGTGTGGAAACAACAAGACCTGGAAAACTATAGCAACCACTGCTTCCATGGCATAAGTCCAACTCCTTCCTAACAAGAGATTGTAGTCGAGTGATGTGTCGACTACTTCTACCTCGATGCACACAGTCTTCCCTCCTAACTGCACAAGGAAAGAGGGAATGATACCATGTGGTCGGAACGAATGACCGTCGTAAGCAGTGAGAAGAGTAGGTGATGGATAAAAAATGGGTTGGTCAATGGCCTTCCAACATGCCAACAACATAAAGCATGTCGAGGCGCCCTCATCAACCACCATGCAGAAAATGTTCCGAGTAAAAGTTTTCGTGGGGTAATCCACTACTATCTGAAATGCTACATGGTAAGGAAGATGAGGTTTTAAGTCGGTTGTATCCAACATGATTGTACCCAGATTACAAGTCTTGATAGATCCTAAAGCGGCTAACAAAGCTTTCCTCTGGGAAGGGAAGCTTTGGAGGACCTCCAAAGAAGACATCGCACAAGGGGTTTGGGACAAATCCTCCACCACAGAATAGTTCTAGGCGACCCTTGCATTTGGGTTGTGAGAATCTTTCTTGAACACACCTTTTGGGATGCGTGTCATTGTTTTTCCCAAAGTCTTCTCGATCTAGAGAGGAAGAGATGGGATTTCGGCTTCTTTGCCCTTCTCAGAAGTGCTTGGTTTACTGTAGTCATGCGCTCTAGTCGATATAAAAGCGTCACCTTTCATCATCTACACATTCGCGGATGATGGATTATTCAAAGATGGAGGGGATCCTTTATTGCCCCCTTCTTCACTTGTAGAGGCTAGAGTTAGGTTTTGCCCATGCTGAAATGGATTGGTTAACATGGTAGGTTGTTGCTGTGTCACAAAATTTTGGGCCTCTGCAAGACGAGGACATTGGTGGGTCGGGTGGTCTTCCGCACATAGGTTGTACGGATACCTTTCCTTATGTTTCTCAGTGTTGTCCCCGCCAACATTATTAGTGGGTTTCTTATCCCCCTTGCCCTTCTTTCATTTTATTTTTCTTTCCATTAGGTTGTTGGGTGGCCTTTGGATTTGTCGATTGCACTGTGTGTACATCCGATGTTTGGGTAGGGGGAGTAACCAAAATAGTAGTTTGGTTGGCTGTTGTGTTCTGTATAGAAAATTGTTGCAACTGCTTCGTCAGTTGTTCAGCGGGCTTTCTTTGTGTTGAACCAACAATACCATCGGCATGTGGTCCAGCTCTCTGTCTAGTTTTATCAAGTATTGAGCATGGTGCATCTGGCAAGATCTTGTATAATAAACCAGACTGAGAGTAGATTATCTCAAGATGTTGAGCTCTCATGATGGCATCTTCTTTGGAAAACACTCCTGACGTCGCGACGTCTTTGGATAACTGTGGGACCAAAGACTTAAGGAACCACTCGAGCAGGAATGTTGGTGGGACTGGCACCTTAATTAAACTCTTTCGGCATCTCCATTCTCGGATGTGATTAGAGATATGGTCTGATTTTGTCTTTTCGAAATTGGCCAACAATTCTATGCCATCGTCGTATCTCACAGGTAATTGGAAATGGTTTAGGAAATCCATTTCCAATTCATCGAAGGAAGAGTATCTTGAGCAGTCGAGCTCAATGTACCATTTTGCAGCACTCCCAATGAGAGTATGTTGAAATAATCGCAATTGTACGGAGACATCTTTCAACAAGTTAGACAAGCACCAAATATGGAAGGTGGTCACATGATCTCCTGGATCTTCGTTAGGCTTGGCTTCGAACTTTGGTATGTCCGAAGGAAACTTTGTCGACATAGGGGGCCAACGTGGATAGTGGCAGATAGGGTCATTCAACAACCTTGTTAAGTCTGGCAAATGCAAGGTTGCCAGGAAAGGTAGTTTGGGTTGTTGGTGATAACGATGGAAAAAGGGGCCTAGAGTTTGACTGGCACCAGGTTGCCAGGAAAAGTTGGGTTGTTGGTCGGGGTTCTGGTAAAAAGCATGGCCATGACCAGCGTACGGATTCTGTGTGTGAGGAGACATCATCGGTTGGTTCCCAAAATAGGACGTAGATGGTTGGGTGTGCAATACATTCAAAGGACTTTGGGAAGGGTTGCCCCATGCCAATCCCATGGGCATAGGCATAGTACCTTGTCTGGGGTTCCATTGGTTGTGAAAATAATTTCCCCAGATCGACATTCCTGACAAGGGAACTAATCCTTCCCAAGAATTCCAAGCTCCTGATGCGGAAGAAGTTCCTAGGTTTTCCCCCTGTGCAAGAATAGTACCCTGCATAGGATTAGGTTGTCCATAACCGGGGTTGCCCCCGGTCGGGATAGTAGCAAATGAGAAATTTTTGTTACCAAACTCACCAGACAAAGAAAATGGTGTCAACGCTACCGGCATATTATGAGAAGGTGGTCCTTGACTCCCTACTCCAATTGAACTATGGTGTGTGTTTGGCCCGGTGGATTGCTGGTGGGTACCGCTAAGTGAAGGGGACAAAGGAGGTATATGACCTCCCTTGTAAGGGAAAGAATTAAAAGGAGCTGAAGTGCCCCCCATGGGTCCTTGCAAAGGAGCGTTAAAGCTCCTTGCCCCCATACCTAAAGTCTGCAAAGTGGAGTAGGATAGTACAGGACTTAGACATGAGCTAGGCATCATGTATGAGAACGGAGGACCTGTCGCACTCTGTGTGAAAGGAGCAGTGGTCGTCACCAAAGACTTGATCGAACCACTGCTCGAGGTAGAGGCAGTCGAGACCGTGGTGGATCGGACTAGCGATGGTGGGGTAGGAGGTGGAACACCCCCTGTGACGACAACCGTGGCGGGAATATCAGGATTCCCAGAAGAAGAGACAGGATTTGCCTCCATGACCATCTTCTTTAAAGGTGTCGAAAGGTCCTTTAACAGAGGTTGGTCAGGTGCGATTTCCAGTGACCCAGTCACTTCAAAAGACCCTTGTTTGTCTAGCTTTCGCCTTAGCGGTGGCGGGGGTGGCTCCAGTGCAACTGGTGGAAGGCCAAGAATCCTTCGTGACTGGAAGAGCTCATGATCCTCCACTGTGTGAGAAGATCAAAGACACACTAGGGATTTATATTCATTCAAAACAACACACACTAGGAAAACCCCTATAAGATAAAACAAGAAAATACTAAACTAATTAGAAGAATAGTTACAACAACCAACACTAGAGCAACTTATTGGCGCAAGTGCAACTCAAACACAAAAGCACCCTTTGGGTATACTCTGCAAAGCGTGGCTCGATGTCTATCCTAGGTACCGCAGTATACCCCCGCAGTCACCTGTGTATGTCTCTAAAAAATATAGGCAACTAGGTTTCCAGCGCGTGAACAATCACTAGGCGGGTACAGTCAACAGTCGGGTAGACCACAATGAGTAGGGTATCGAGCCCGAAACCTGTCAAGGGTATCGAAGGCAAGTGGTCTGGAAGACAACTGAGGACCTTGAATAGATTCAAGACCCACAAAGCTCCATGGAAAATGCAATCGACGGAATCCCAAGACAAGCCCTCTATATGTGTTCTCCACCACGATTGGTCCAGCTTTGGAGGGGTTATCTCTGTTACCTTTCCGCACGTGACCTCGTGTTTAGCCCCTGTGTTAGAGGGGGGTCCCAGATAACTTTCACGATACTGGACTTGGACACTCCCTAACTCAGACTCCAATGTTTGATTTAATGGCCTTGAAGAGTTTCCTCTCCAACCTAATTCAAGGCCCTAACCCTAAACTAGTTGGTTCACCCTACAAACATAAAAGGTCTAATGAATTTTAGATTTAGCATTAATTTTTATGGTTTGTCTTAAGTCAAAGGTTATGAAAGTGAAACTAGTGATGTTTGAAAGACGAAAAACAAATAAACAAAAAGCTGCAAACAAAATAACTTCTTCTTGAAAACAACTTTTCAAACTAAAAAAAAAAATTCTAAGATCTTTAAATAGCAAACTCAAAGCAGGATTCACTCGACTACAAGCTACTTATGATCTAAGTAAACCGTCAAGAACTTATGAAAGCAAAGACTTTTCCTGGTTCCTAATGCAAACTAACACTATTTAACCAAACAAAGAAATAAAAGATTTTTTTTTTTTATTTGAATGCTCACAAAGAAAAAAGGAAACATATCAACAAATAAAGACCAAGAAAACTTTTGGCCTAAGCGCAGGTCGCAAAGAGTCACTTTTAAAAATAACACACAAGCAAATTAAAACTGGACTCTCACACTTGTCTAAAAACCCTATGAAAAGAAAATTTTGAAGAAAACTTCTTAATGAAAAAAAAAAAAAAGTTGTTGTTGTGATCAAACATAAGTTACTGACCGCTATGATAGAGACCCAAAAACCTGAGAGGCATAACTCTTGTCAAAGGAAAGGATGCTTGCCTTACCTTAAAACGGAATTTTCTACACAGGCACGTTGCTGACAGTTCAACAGCAAGCGTATGCACGCAAGCTATGTAAAGTCAGGGTGCGTGTACACGCATGTAGGCCTTATACAGGCTATGTGTATCTTTGAAACTCTAGGACAAATGAAAATCCAATCAATCAAGCCCAGGCAGATACTACTGGTACTGAGAAGCAAGATCTCTTGAAGACTCAGACACTTACTTTAACAAAAGAAACAAAAAGAAAATAATTCAAGGAAAACTTCATAGAACAAACCAATCTGAGGTGAAACTTAAGCTATAGACTGCAGACAACAAAGACTAGAAAGAGTTCCAGAAAACCCCTGAGAAGGATTATTTCTGACAGAGGAGAGGATGATTGCCTCTCTAAAAGAATGTTTCTGGAATCATACACACGACTAACACTTCCTCAGCTAATGTGTACACGCGGGCTATGGGAAGGTAGGGTGCGGGTACATGCGTTCAGACCTTATACAAGTTGTGTGTACCTCTATGGGTCTCGAAAAAAATGTAGTCAAGCAAATAAACAAAGATAACTGGTATGGAAGACCATAAACTCTGCAAGCTCAAACTTTTGTAGAAACTTTAAAAACAAGGAATGAAACTAGTTTTTAAAAATACCCAAGAAAAAACATTCCCAGAAACCCTAGAGATCCCCAGTATGATCGCCAATTCTATTGTGGGTGGGAAATCCCTCCTACGGACTAGCACTAAGGGTTTTATCATGCATGTAGAAATGACCTAAAGATTCTTACTGTTTACCATCATCCCATGCCTAAACCCCCATTACTCATATGTAGATACAAGGCTTAAGAGATTAAGTTGACGTACCTTAGTTTTTGTGTTTGATGTCGATCCCTTTTCGTGCTTGGTCATTCTTTGACTGCAACTCTCATCCCAATGCTGACCTGCATTCACTAAAGACAAACAAAGAACTCCACATGCATTTGATTTATGAACTAACGGGTTAGAGATTTAATCAATCATACAATCAATATTCCAATAATGACAATCTCATATGGAGGGACAGGAAAATAAATTCTTTTATTAACTTCACAATGATACCTTACAATGATAAAGTCGGCTACTGCTCCTCGATCTTGGTCCTAGGCTCTTCTTCCACTGTCTTCCAACTGCTTTGCTCTATACTTCTATTTTCACAAGGATGGCTAAAGGTTGGGACAAAGGGAATGCTTAATCGGATATAGTTTCTTTACTATGATTCTCCTCCTTTCAAATGGGACCCCTACCCCTTTTTTTATAGGTTAGAAGGACCTAGGTATTTGGTCGAATGACCGGCCATGCATGGCCAAAAGGTTTAGTTAATTTACCCAAAGTTGTGTGTTCTGTCAGCAACTTTCCTTTTTTGTTCTTTTGTAGATACACACGGGTTGTCTTGGGTCAACTAGCATGTACACACGTGCAGTAATGGAGCAGGGCGCGTGGGCCTTTATAAAAAGAGTTTTTAAGAGGAGTTGTTCAGTAGTGTTTTGGCAAAGAAGGAATATGAGATGGCCTAATGCCAGGTTAGCATGTCTGGTGTAAATTAGGGTTATAACAGACTTATGAATGGAAGAATTGTGAGATTCATAACTAGAGGGTCTTCCAAAAGGAGGGAGAAGACTATGATGACATCTTTTTCCAGTAAACCAGATATACCTCTTGCAGTATCCATGGATTGAAATTTACATGTAAAATATTGTTCTTTCCAATAAAGAAAATTGAGAAAGAAGCTTATACCATAAAGAGACCCATGTATGCAAATATAAGAATACCTTGTATGGGTTCAAACAAATTGATGCAGAGTATCTCATATACAACATAAGCATGGTGAAAACTTTCTATGACAGAGATAAGTGTATCAGAATGGTTACTCAAGAAGTCTAGAATGATGGATTGTTAATCTATGACAAACTCTCATGATGACAGAAGAAGTGCTACTTGGATATGTTTAAGCTTGAGCTTTTCTATGATGTCATGATCTAGTAGGAAACAGAAATGCCAAATTTGACCATGATATATTGTAATGATCGGAGCTATGTGAAGAATTCAAAGAAAACCAGTATTCCATGACAGACTGAAGTACATTGCGATCAAGCATTATATTCTCCATGATGAAGTCCAGAAGAGAGAAGTGGTTCTCCAGTATATCTCCACAGATGAGCAGACAACAAATATTTTGGTAAAGCCTCTGTTCAAGATGAAAAGTTTGTGTACTTAAGAGACAAGTTGGGGCTCGTGGAGACGACTTCCTTATTTAAAAAGGAAGAGATTACTCCCAGGTTGGGAGGGAGCACCGATATGTTATTGATTTATGGAAAGTCATTTTCTAGTTCGGAAAATGGTCCAGGATGAGAAGTGCCTTCCAGTTCAGAAAGTGGTTTGAGATTTCTGACGAAAAGGCATTTTCTAGTTCAGAAAATGGTCTACATTTTATTCGACCTAGAAATTTATAAAAACACTAACATTAATTTAACCTGCATGATCTTGTATACATTCCAACACATAAAATATTAACAACAATTACTATTACATTTTCCATGCCCAATAATTCTAGGTGTGAGTACATATAGAGATATAATCACAAGACATTAGCAATGAAAGGAGAATTGTCTTAAGCCCATTGATAATTAGAAGATAGTATTAATATACATCACACAGAAATTTCAACATACAATAACCAGATTTCCAATTATCAATGTTTGGGACAGGGAAACGTTTACAAGAATTATGAAATGACAATAAAATAATTATTTTGGTAAATACTGTAACCAAGAAGAGTTGTGTGGTTGATGATCCTTAACCAAAACTTGTGCAACGATCCTTCCTTCTTCCTTCTAATCCAAATACTTCATTGGTACCTCCCAACCAATGTTAGAGGTACTCTTCTTCCCCCTTAGCCCCTCGAGCTGGAAAGGGGCCATACACAAGAAACCAAAAACAACAACTCCAAGCTTGCCTCCCAAGGTAGATCTTGGTATCCCAACTCTCACAAGTAAAACATAGTACCCAATAATTTTGGCAGCATAACCTTACCCAGAATAAGAGAGATCCATTTCCCTTCTACACCATTTGTTTTATATAAATTTCCTCACTGACACATGTCCACATGCAAAATTAATTAAGTTTTTAATTAATTTAATTAGGATTATTCACCCACACACTTGTAACACTCTCCCCAAGTTGCACAAGTAATTACCAATTTTATTTTATTTAAAAAGTCAATTTTCCTCACATTCCCCAATCTGTTCCTATTTTCACTCTTAATTGTCCCTTTGTTCCCTAGATTCTCATTTAATGAGTTTATCCTAACTAGAACTTAGTTAGAGTTGGAATAACATATACATCAAATAATAATAAGTCGCAACACATCATCATCATCATGTATAATCCATAATCGAAACGAAATCACAATGTACCATAACCGGATCACTTGCACACAATTGTCCTCAAAGAATAAGTCAATAAAAGTGTGCTCAGTAGAGCGAGATGTTACAATAATGCAAAGCAAGATAGATGAGACAAAATATGTTATGAAATGGAAATCAAGTGAGATTGATAAGATCAATATTGAAAAGAATAAGTAAAGGGAGAGTCTTAGTTCTAATCAAATATTGGAATTATATGGGGAACCTATAGAAAATGAAAGAGAATTCAATGTTTAACTTTATGTTCCTTGGAGTTAAATCATTGTATGCAACATCTGAATATTGGCACAAATGAGGACATGAGCTAGACTCAAGAGCAGGACCATGCAAGTAATCATCCAATATCTATTTTTATAGCATGGCATGCCCTCCCCATACTCTTATTTTTAATTAAACTAACCATATTTACCCGAAGATGAAAAGAACAACCAACCCAGATAAGTTGTGAACAACTTGGTTGGTGACATACTGGAGCACTTGAGAGGAACTCGGTCAGTCCATACTAGAAGCAATGTGAGAATCACCATAGATGAACCAATGAACATCTAAGGAACTCATCCAAGCTTGACTGAAAGCCATGTAAGGAACTCTCCCGAGCTCATCGAAAAACATGTTGGGAACATGTCTGAACTTAACCGGAGATGATGCTTGGATGGGCACCAAATCACCGGAGAAGATGATGGGAAGGTTTCTAAACTCACCAGAGGAGATTACACAATATCTTCTGGTCAACTAGATAACAAAGTACTTCAACAACAACTACAAGTTAAGGTATGTTGATGTTGGAAATGAACCATTTCTCATGAGTTACAATGGGCATTTTGAAGAATTTGTACTCCTCGCAGTGATTAACATACAAGAGGACTTGGGAAAGGAAAACCTTTCTCACCAAGTAAAATTTGTGGTTCCCTATAATGTTGATGTCTATTAGTCTAAGCTACCATCAAAAGTAATCTTCAAGCCTAATGTGAATAAAACTATGCAACAACTTGCTTCATTTATCAACAAGAATGGATCTCCCTTTGTGGTTAATATTTCATCCTTCTTAAATCTTTATTAAAATAAAAATAATAAATCAAGAGATTATGCCTTCTTTGAAAATAAGGTTCATCCACTGGTTGATGGGAAGAATTTTTACAACAATTACTTTGATCGAAACTTGGATACATTTGAATCAGCCTTGAAAAAATTATCTTTGGGAAGATGTTAATTATTGTTGGATGGGTTGGATGGCCAATAGATGGGGTAATCAATGCAACTATCAACAATGAAAAAAGATTCATTCAAGGACTGGGAAACCATGTTATTAAAATGGCACCCTGCTTAGGCTTGGAAACCTCAATAGAAACATATATTTTTAGTCTGCTAGATGAGGACATAAAGAGCATTTTGCATGGAAATTTTAAAAGACACTGGAGTATATTTACATTTGATGCTCAGGTTAAATATGAGATTGACATAGGGAAAGGCTCAAAGGGCCTAGTGAATGCATTGAATGTTCAATACCTCTCTTCAAGGTGGTGTGTTTAAAATGATAACCATGATCTTACTAATGTATCAAGGCACGTGCAACAGGCTTTCTCAACTTCAGATTGTACAACCCTCTTTTCTGGAGGTTCTTGCAATCATATTGGGTTGCCAAAAAAATCCCGTATGCTTTTAACATCTACTATAAAATTCACAATGAATCAGTCGAAAGCTACAATTTTGATGGTCTTGGGATGATAACAATTGTAGACCCATCAATAGGGGATTGTTGGTTTTTGGTCGCAACTGGTGACTCATATGATTCTAGTATGTACAGTAGTGTAATGAAACATTGGATAGTCCAATGGACATTTCTAGTATGTACACTGACTTTTTCTTGGAAGCATGTTCTAGAACTTCATACCTGATAGCCATCTATCTATTGTTTTGTCTCTATCTGTAGGGTTTTCTTATATCTTGTCCTGTTTATTCATGGCCAAAGGTAAAACAGTGTATGTTATGACTTCTCTACTTATTTCACCGAACAACTTACTGTAACACCCTGTTTCCCCCAATTTGTAATTAATCATAAAATAGGAATTACCATGCTAAGGCATGAGGACAATGTAAATGTATTATTCACTGAGTTGCCAAATAACTGACTATGGGGGTGAAGCCTTGAAAGTATTGTCCATGATATCACTAGAGGAAGAATGTGAAAACTATACAAGAGGATTCATATATCAAATAACCCCAAATCTCCCTTGATAAGGATGACAAACCTCCTTCGAATCCCAAGGAAATAAATCAGTTAATGAAGAAAGGACTGGTGGTTGAACAATCAACCACCCCCATGAATGGAAACATGGGTTGTCAGCCTGAAGTACCGCAGGGAATTGCAGACCTGAGCTTCCTTCTAACAGAAGAAACAAGATAGGTCGGCAAACCTTCCAAGGTAAGAGGGATACACATGGGAGATGAGACACCAGACAAGGGGGAGTGTGAGCTCGCAAGGGAGATGCACGGAGCTCTCCAACGAGTCATGAACTGAAGGCTGCAAGCTTGATTTCGAGGAGCATTTGAGAAACCTCGTCGAGACCATAACCGAGAGAGAAAGCTTCGAGTTACAGAGGACAAGACCCAAACAGAAGCGGAAACGGAGGAAGAACCTTCGAGAAGTGTGAGGATTCCCTGGTGATATCATGGCTTGGCACGCAGGTGTCTAGAGTGCTAAGAATGAATGCCTCTGTACCTATGGTTAGGTGGAAGGACGAACACCCACAGTCAGTTGGTTGGCGGCAACCTGTAATAGATAAGCGATTTCCTACCCTGTGTAATTTAGTCGTAATTGTGTATGAATTGGTTATACTATGTATGTTTCAAGAAATGTGCATATTTCTTAATGGACATACTGTATCTCCCCTATTTTTGCTTGATTAGACTAGGCCAGTAAGAAATTATGTGGTTAGGAGATGATTTTGTACTCGTAAATGCTTATGTCATGTGGAGGCATAAGCCAGAGTCACGAACTGTGTGTTCGTCGACCCCAGACACAGTTTTATTTACTCATGCCAACCCTCCTAATTGTTTATAGTCCTTGGAGGACGAAGTTTGTTAAGCTCACAAGAGGTAGTGTAGATATGCAGAGGCTCTCTACAATCAAATAGAACCCCAGAACCCCTTGATGAAGGAGTGCAATAGTTGTGCTAAAGACTCTTCCAAGAGTCAAGTCCAGGAGAAAGAGCGCAAAGCTCTCAAGTCCTTCATAGTTGACGAAGCTCAGGAAGGATAGCGATTTTCCTTTCGTTTGCTAGATGAATAGACTAGATCCTTTCGGAGGATCTGAGGTCTATCACGACCGTTAGATTGGAGGAAGGAATGAAGGTGTTAATACCTCGACCCCTTCAGCCTTTGCAAGTAGCGATGGGATCCAGGACCATAGATCCAAGGATCTATCAGAACTCTATTGGTCGTTGATCTTAACCCTTGCATAGGCAAGATAGTGGACTCGATGAAGTCCTGAAAGTCTTGAAGTATTCGGAACCATCCATTGGCATAGGACACGTGGTTGTTGGTCAGCGTTTCAGGATCCGAGAAACCAGAGGACAAGACCCCTCATCTTTGCAAGTCGTGAAATCTTGGTATACGAAACCCCGACGCGCTTTGTGGATGAGTCGGTTTAGTGTGAATAAATTTTGGTGTTTCGGCATCCGGCAAACCAGAGGACAAGACCCCTCATCTTCACAAGTCATGAAATCCCGATATACGAAACCCCGACGCGCTCTGTGGATGAGTTGGTTTAGTGTGAATAACTTTCAGCGTTTCAGCATCTAGGAAACCAGAGGACAAGACCCCTCATCTTCACAAGTCGTGAAATCCTGGTATACAAAACCCCGATGCACTCTATGGATGAGTCGGTTTAGTGTGAATAAGTTTTGTCCTTTTGGCATCCGAGAAACCGGAGGGAAAAACCCCTCATCTTCTTAATTCGTAAAATCATGGTATGTGAAACCTCGACACATGATTAAGACTGAGTGTCTTTCAACACCCTTAAGCTCAGGAGGGATAGTGACCGTCAGATCCAGATCAATGAGGGTCGTTGATCTCATACACGAATTCCCATATTGGAATTTGGGGAATGGAGTGACCAGTGGTTTGGGTCGCTGCATTTCAAACTCCCAGTTACCGAAATCTTGATACATCCAGGACCGTCGGATCAGGGGGATATTCGCAGCCGTCGATCTCATCGAAGGTAAGATTTTGGGTTTCAGGTTTTGAAGAGTCGAAAGACTTGACTCTCTTGCATCACTGAGTCGTGAAATGTGAAAGGCGCCTCTTGGCTTGGCCTATGTTCGTAACCAACGATCACATGGAGGTGGATAAGGGAAGAGCTAGCCTGCGCTAGGCCCCCGTAGGAATTTGGGGATTCTATCCCATGAGGAAGAGCGAAAAATTTATTTTTGTTGTAGTGGGTATGTGACAAATTGGTATCAGAGCATGGTTACAACACTTGGCCTGCTTGGGCTCATGTACGAGTCGCGTAAGGAGATATTGTTATCTGCATTTTCTCTTTAAGGAGAAGGATTGCATAATGAAACTGTAATTTGGGAATTTCTACGGAATTCCAGCAAAGGAATTATATTGTTCCTTTGTCAAAATGATAACTACTCTTATAGGAGTAGGGATGCACTGATCAATATTATTGATAAGACATGAGTATGAATAACAGAGGTGGAATAAATTGTGCTACGAAGTTGCACGAGCCAGAAAAGGGACATGAACTGAGTTGTTCTGTTATAGTGTGACGATGGCTACCTACTAAAGTAGGTAGAGTCTCTTGCAATTGAGATGGTTGGTTAGGTAAGAATTAAGATCCTCATGAAGAACTCCTTCATGATTTAGGAAATCTGGTAAGGACTAGTAGGATCCTTAGAAAGTTATAATTACTACATTATTAAAAGACTAAACCCTAAGCATATAACTCCTCATGATTGAGAGGACTGATGAAAATATGTAGGGTCAGATTATCTAACCTATAATGGTTAGAATCGACAACAAGGATAATCTGTTTAAACAAGATTAAGAGGAGTCCTTTGGGACTGTTGCTAATTCCCAAGAGTGACCCTTGTTGGTTGTTCCCATAAGGAGAGGGTAACATCTGTATGAGTTATGACTATGAGATTAGTCCTGTAAGTAACTTAAAAGCTCAGAAGAGATAGCGGGGAAATTTTGTATGATGAACGTGCGTATAGAATAAAGCTTGTGTTAAAGTTTGAAAACTCTAGAGGTTGAGCATAGAGCATACCAGGAGGAGTAGTCATTTTAAATATCGAGAGGAAACACTTAGAAAAAGTTTCTAACTTTCAAAGAGTTGAAGCATTCAAAGGTGAAGTGCAGAAAACTGAAGTTTGAGGAAAGAACAAGTACGGAGGATTGAGCGGGAGAAATCCTTCAGAAAATAATTTTGAAGATTGGATAAGATCGAGAGTCAAGATCCATTCAGAAAGAGCCGAAATGTTTCAAGTTGTTCGATCTCGGAGAAGTAGTCCACTGGTTAGTTGCGAGGAGATACCAGAATTTCACAAAACCAAAGGGCTTGGAAGAAGCAACGAGAAATTCGTGAGAAGATCATAGACGTTGATCAAGGAGCGATCTGAACCATTGATCGTCCAGAGAGAATTTCACAATTTCGGGAATCGGGAGTTAAGAGGTGAAGACTCCACCAGAATCCTGAAAGCTGGAAAGCCGGGATTTGATTAGGACCGTTGATTGGCAGAGAGACATGGAGCGTGGGATTCAGGTTGTCGGGCCCTCGTGGATCAAAAGTTTGGGAAACGGTGGAGCATTGTCAGTGGAATTCACCGAAACATGGGATCTTGACGCGTGTCTAGGAGTTGACCCCAGGTTTCGAGCGAAGGGTCATGTGAATAAAAGAGCCAATAAAACCTTAGCCTCGGTCTTTTAGGTTTTTGGATTTTGGGGATCGAGGAACCAGAGTTCCTTGCAACAAGAATCCCGAAATCGCGAAATGCGAAGCGCCTTTTAGTTCGGATCATGGTCACCGCCGGTAGTCATATGAGGAGAAGGCATGAACTAGTATAATGAATACTTAGCTGTGTTCAATTGTACTTGAGTGCATGACTTTGATGCATTGTGAAGCTTCATAATAGGAAGCCTGATATTAATATCGGTAAGGTATGAATGATATTAAGCGTGCAAGTAATGCACATGTATGATGTAAGAGTATAAGTATACTAGAGGCCCAATATGATTGCCCTGATGAGTGAAACGTGAAGCAAGTATTTCTCTTGTCCAGATTAAATGAATACTATGGAGGCATAGTTGACTCCATTCTGGGGAGTCATGAAAGTTTTGTTCCAAATAATAGCCTGAGGGGAATGTATTCCATTTCCTCAGGAAGTACCAATATAATTAGATGAAAGGGTAAATGAGAAAAGATTCTCTCTTGTCATAATAAGAGACAAATGATTACGCCTTTGAGCATCACATGAGAAGGATTGTGAATGAATATGAATTGACTAATCTTAACAATAAAGATGTATGTGGGCTGTAAAATATACTTATGGCAACTGCACACAGACTTACGATTGTGAGTATAGCTAAGTACATCGTGGATGTAAGTTAGAAAAAACCTAGAACATGTGTGGATGCATAATCTGGAATACATACCAGAAAGGTATGTCTATGTCCCTTAAAGAATGCTTATTAACAAGCTGAAGCTAATTCGAGTTTGCGGCCATCACAGATAGTGATGGATATGCAACAAGGAAGTTGCATACTGAAGGAGTTCCCAGTGGAGGAACTGTGTAAGGACTTTGTCAGAAGAACAGAGTCACAACCCTAATAATTTTTTAAGGTTGGACAATGGGCTGCAAGGCCTATCTATATATAAGAATCTTGGATTACATTTTGAAAGAATCATGTAATCAATAGAATACTAACAATTGAATCTTGACCATTCTGATAATTGAATGGAAGTGTGTAGGATGCACATGTTCATGATTTATTATGAGCAAAGAGTTTCTATTAAAGCATGCTACAATATCCCAAAAAGGGTTAGGGTGAGGCCTAACCAAGGCAGCTCAAGGAAAATAGCAGGAAGATCCCAACAGGGAGTAGAATTGCAAAAGTAGAGAAGAGATAGTGAGGCCTTAGAGATAACTCGGCTGGGCTAAAAAGTCCCAGGTGATGTAGAAAGAATTTGAAGAAGGGGAGAGCTCTCAATTCTTTCCTTGTTGTGCATTATGTTTTCTATGGGATGAGAAAGCTAGTACATTGATGAACGAAAATGTTTTGACACCATAATGATGATGGTTGTAATATTGTGAAAACGATTGAGAACTGTTGTGTTGCACTCATGAAAACATTAAGGATAATGTGATGAAGTACATACAGATATGTTGGGACATGTCTGAAAATATTTTGTTAATTTAAATGCTATGGTACTTTCATTTTAATTTACATGACGGATAATGTGCCTATGGTGTATGTCATGTGTAGAAAGAAATAAGATTTGAACTGTTGAGAAAGACAGTTGCCAATAATGAACAACCTCAAGCAGAGGGTGGACATGGGGAGGCTGCAGTCAAAAGATTGTTGACAGGACTGTGAAAATCCCACTAAAGCACTGTTGATGAGGTAGAGATCAGAAAGAGAGTGCTAGCAGCCAAGAACCGGTATAAAGATATATGTGCCTATGTGTCACAAAGTATGAAGGGATTTGGTAAGAACCCCTTCTGAAATATTTTATTGTCTCATGTTATGCATGAAAATTGAAAGGGCAGTGTTATGCCATGGATACCCAAGTAGGGTATGATTCAGGAAGGAGAACCTGAATGATGGAGGTGTCAACCTCTGGTAGTAAAGACTGATTGTAACCCTCGGAAGAATTCATGAACTGATATTTCATGAACACATGGACCAATCAATGAATGATTGGAAACAAAAGTGATCATAGATAGCATGTTGCATGGAATTACTTCAAGGAAATGCATATTTGCATAAAGGACAAACAATGGATTTATCATTGAGGAAGGAGGACCTTCCAACATTTCTACTCACATTGTATAGGTGTTAGGGAAAAACCAAATTTGGGTGGCCATGAGTGTTGGCACCCTGGTTATTAATGAAGGCATAATGCTTGGGTGCATTCATGCAAAAATTTTAAGTTTCATGTGTACTAGTTTGGGATCATGATCGGCCTATAGCAGGAAGCATGGTCATGTTGTAAGAATGAATGAAAACGAATAGGCCATGTGGTGGAGAGGTTGGTTAAGTTCCATCACACCATGGCCAAGAACCTGTCATAAAGTGTGACAAACTTGAAATCAATGCAGGGGTGCATTGGGTATGAATGTGGCCACAAATGTTGGCACATTCATTAAAATCAATTGATATCTGAGTCACATTTTGAAAATTTGGTAGGCTGGAATGATGCATAGGTAAGGGATGATGTATCCTTTCACTTTGAATCCTTGAATAGATGAAATGACCTGGACTGTTAGTATACTTGATTTTCGAAAAAGGTAATGTATATGCATGGAAAAGCTAACAAGTTGTTTGTTCAATTGAAGTTGAAAGTGCAGGAAGCAAAGTGGCTGTGGATATGGCAGCATTGTAAGCCCATAAGGAAGGAAAATTGCCTGTTGAGCCAAACTATTATGGGAAGGAAAGTTCCATAATTATGAATCTGGTTCCTGTGCAGAACAAATATGAAAACAAATTGTGATATTGGAAAAATCTGTGGGTGACAGATTTGCAATAAAATTCTGAAAGTTAGAATTTATAATGATGTCTCATGAATTTTGTATACCTGTGATACAGGTGAGAAGAAAAGACATGTCCAGAAAGGACAGATGAGGGATGTCAAAGTTGAATATGATGAACATGGCTACTATTGAGCCATGAAAACCCCGTGATAATCCATGATTGCCTGAAAATTATTGTGTTGAGGTAACACAAGCCGGAGGTACACCTCGACAGAGAAAGTCTGAGGGACGCCTCGACTGTAAGACTCAATAGAATCTCTAAAATTTTCCTGTGCGAGAAAACCTTGGCAGGGAAAGATGGATCACCCGAGGGACTGTATAACAGTGAAGGGAATGCCTGAGCCTGGGCTCAGAGGGTGATTGACCGCAAGGAAGAGGAGACCTTAATAATTCTTATAAACTATTGGATTCATGCACACAGTGGGTAGTTTCCCATGCAGAAAAACCTTGGAAAGGAAGATGAAATCATGATAGCTCTTGTGAACTATTGAATTGGAATCATGCACCCAATGAGTACGTCAAGGAAATCATTGAGCATGGATAACAAAACTACCATGTGGATACAGATCCACAAACTGCACAGATAAGTATTGTGCTAAGAATATGAAAATTTCCTTTTGAATTTTGAACAACAGTAAGATGTTTTCGCACAAAAGTATGATTAATGTGCTTGTTGTCCAAGAATTATTGAAGGCAGACGACAAAGACTAAGATCCTGAAAAAGGACCTGACCGAGGACAAAGGTCAAGACTTCTGAAGTGGCTGAATGAGAAAGGCATGACAGGTGTTTCTAAGAAAGAACACCGAGGACGATGTTCCTTTAAGGGGGAGGGAATTGTAACACCGTGTTTCCCCCAATTTGTAATTAATCATAAAATAGGAATTACCATGCTAAGGCATGAGGAAAATGTAAATGTATTATTGAATGAGTTGCCAAATAACTGACTGTGGGGGCGAAGCCTTGAAAGTATTGTCCATGATATCACTAGAGGAAGAATGTGAAAACTATACAAGAGGATTCATATATCAAATAACCCCAAATCTCCCTTGATAAGGATGACAAACCTCCTTCGAATCCCAAGGAAAGAAATCAGTTAATGGAGAAAGGACTGGTAGTTGAACAATCAACCACCCCCATGAATGGAAACATGGGCTATAGCCCAAAGTACCACAGGGACCTGCAAACCTAAGCTTCCTTCTGACAGAAGGAACAGGATAGGTTGGAAAACCTTCCAAGGTAAGAGGGATACACACAGGGGAGGAGACACCAGACAAGGGGGAGCGTGAGCTCGCAAGGGAGATGCGCGGAGCTCTCCAGCGAGTCACGAACTGAAGGCTGGGAGTTTGATGCCAAGGAGCATTTGAGAAACCTTGTCGAGGCTATAACCAAGAGAGAAAAAGCTCAGAGTTACAGAGGACAGGACCCAAACAAAAGTGGAAACAAAGGAAGAACTCTTGAGAAGTGTGAGGATTCCCTGGTGATATCATGGCTTGGCACGGGGGTGGCTAGAGTGGAAAGAATGAATGCCTCTGTGCCTATGGTCAGGTGGAAGGATGAACATCCATAGTCAGTTCGTTGGCAGAAACCTGCAATAGATAAGCGATTTCCCACCCTGTGTAATTTAGCCGTAATTGTGTATGAATTGGTTATACTGTGTATGTTTAAGGAATTGTGCATATTTCTTAATGGACATATTGTATCTCCCCTATTTCTGCTTGATTGTATAACTAGGCTAGTGAGAAATTACGTGGTTAGGAGATGCTTTTATACTCGTAAATTCTTGTGTCATGTGGAGGCATCAGCCAGAGTCACGAACTGTGTGTTCGTCGACCCCAGACACAGTTTCATGTACGCAGGCCAACCCTCTTAATTGTTTAGAGTCCTTGGAGAATGAAGTTTGTTAAGCTCATAAGAGGTAGTGCAGATATGCATAGGCTCTCATTGATCAAATAGAACCCCGGAACCCCTTGATGAAGGAGCGCAATAGTTGTGTTGAAGACTCTTGCAAGAATCAAGTACAGGAGAAAGAGCGCAAAGCTCTCAAGTCCTTCATAGCTGACGAAGCTCAAGAAGGATAGTGAGTTTCAAATACTGGAAGAGAGTACCCTTTCATTTTCTAGATGAACGGACGAGATCCTTTCGGAGGATCTGAGGTCTGTCACGACCGTTAGATTGGAGGAAGGAATGAATGTGTTAATACCTCGACCCCTTCAGCCTTAGCAAGTAGTGATGGGATCCACGACCGTAGATCCAAGGATCTTTCGGAGCTCTATTGGTCGTTGATCTTAACCCTTGCATAGGTAGGAGAGTGGACTCGACGAAGTCCTGAAAGTCCCAAAGTATTTGGAACCGCCCATCGGCATAGGACACGTGGCTGTTGGTCGGCGTTTCAGCATCCAGGAAACTAGAGGACAAGACCCCTCATCTTCGCAAGTCATGAAATCCTAGTATACGAAACCCCGACGCGCTCTGTGGATGAGCCAGTCTAGTGTGAATAACTTTCATCATTTTGGCATCTGGCAAACCAAAGGACAAGACCCCTCATCTTCGCAAGTCGCGAAATCCTAGTATATGAAACCCCAACGCGCTTTGTGGATGATCCGGTTTAGTGTGAATAACTTTCGGCGTTTAGGCATCTGGGAAACCAGAGGACAAGACCCCTCATCTTCGCAAGTCGCAAAATCCTGGTATACAAAACCCCGATATGCTCTGTGGATGAGTCGGTTTAGTGTGAATAAGTTTCGGCATCCGGGAAACCAAAGGGCAAGACCCCTCGTCTTCGCAAGTCACGAAATCTCGGTATACGAAACCCCGACGCATGATTAAGACTGAGTGTCTTTCAACACCCTTAAGCTCAGGAGGGATAGTGACCGTCAAATATAGATCAACGAGGGTCGTTGATCTCATACATGAATTCCCATATTGGAATTCGGGGAATGGAGTGACCAGTGGTTTGGGTCGCTTCATTTTGAACTCCCGGTTACTGAAATCTCGATACGGCCAGGACCGTTGGATCAGGGGGAGATTCGTAGCCGTCGATCTCATCGAAGGTAAGATTTTGGGTTTTGGGGTTTGAAGAGTCAAAAGACTTGACTCGCTTGCATCGCTAAGTCGTGAAATGCAAAAGGCGCCTCTTGGCTTAGCCTGTGGTCATAACCAACAATCACATGGAGGTGGATAAGGGAAGATCTAGCATGCACTAGGCCCCCGTAGGAATTCAAGGATTCTATCCCTTGAGGAAGAGTGAAAATTTTATTTTTGTTGTAGTGGGTATGTGTAACACCATGTTTCCCCCAGTTTGTAAAAATAACTGGACTGGCCATAACTGTGGAAAACTCATGAATGTGAATATGTGATGTGAATGGACCTTATGGAAAAGGTCAATAAATGTGAATAACATTATGAATTTATATTCCAGGACTGCTGAGAGGGGATGTGCAGAAAAAGAGACCACGATGGCGATGGAAGGCACCTAGAAAGGTGGTGTTAACTTCCATCGGGAATTAATATCGTATTTGGACTTTACTGGCCCGGAGAACCAAAAGCGGCTCGCTGGCCCCGAATTAATTGTCTCGCAGGCTGGCAGGTTGATGCCTCCTCCGGAATTAATGAGGGATGGGGATGTGAACCGCCCATCCGTAGAGCCATCATGATTGACCAGTGCGAGGGAAATCACGCCACATGCAACCTCACAAGAGGATAAGGCGTGGGGTAGAAGCGATTGGGGGTAGACGCGAGGGGAGGAAGAGAACTCTGGAAATATGCAGAGTGAGTGATAGCAGAGAGGAAGGATAGTAACCTTCTCTCCTGGTCACTGGCAGACAGAGACGCAGTCTCATGGCATCGTGGTCTCAGCTCGGGAGTGGCTAGTGGTAAATCCATTGGGAGTCACTAAGCCTATGGTTGGGTGGAAACGAGCACACCTCTCAACAGTTGTACAACCTCTGGTGTTACTTTATGATAATTTTTTTGCCTTTGGCATCTTGAAATATATGTATTCTGATAATTATGCTCATAAGTTGTGAAACTGTGAATGATTTCATTGTAAGAATGTCTATATGGTGTTTTGATCAGTACTAGTAGTTGTATATTTGTATGGAAGGACTATGTATGGCTTATGTCCTCATGAATCTCTATTTATATGCTTACTGACCTAATTCAGACTGCATGTCTGATTCTTGGGAGAAAGGTACCCTTATATGCCTCATATAGTACCCCAGGTAAGAACTTCCCCATAGAGATACCCTCCTTGAAAATCCCATCAAGAACCAGGAAAGAGAATGTGAAGGTGTAAGGCCTTAGTAACCCTGCACGAGGAGGAAAGATCCTCTTGAAAACCTGAGATGACAGTAGAAGGATAAGTATTGAATCGATGCACAAGATCCCGTCGGGAGATATGTGGTCACTCATGATCGTTAGATCGAAAGAAGAAGCCGGAAGGTTGAGTACCTTAACCATAAATAGGTGTTGATCGATGGACGAGATTTCGTCGGAAAATCTGCGGTCATACCCGACCGTTAGATTGGTAGGAGAAAGTAAGGTGTTAAATTCCTTACCTCTTTGCTTTCTGTGTTTTCAGGGGCAGCTAAGAATTTGGGATCGTAGATCTCCAAATCCATGGAAGTATCTGGACCATCGATTTTTCTACGTCCAGGGAGTTGTGGAAGAGTGCATGGGTAGGAATCACTCTGAGCCATCAGATCTCGGCTGGAAAACCCGACAGCTGTTGGATCTGTCAGGAGTCACCCGAGGGTTAAAGACCCCAGTGTATAAGGGTGAAAACCCTGGAATAGATCTAAGCCATCTGATTGATGGAGGCCATGTGTCGTAAGATTACCCATTTCGGGGAATCGCGAATCGCGGGATCGGGAGTCCTGGTGACAAGAGATCGGGACTTCCCATGGTGGAAAATCCCGGGACAGATCTGGACCATCCGATTTACGAAGGTTACATGTCATGAGATTACCCACATCGTAAATCGGGGATCAAGAATTTGGGAACCCTGTGATCGAGAGTTCGGACTCTCACGATAATAAACCCCGATGAAAGGACAAGATTCTTTAGGAGGATCTCAGGGTCTGTAACGATTGTCAGATGTGAGGGAGAGACGTCGGCCTTAAGCTGGGGCGCGAATGTGCATTAAGGTAAGTAACGAGCAGATCTGGATGGCCAAAGTCCACCTGCCCAGATCTACGGCTGAGGTTTCTTTCCAGAGCCCCCTTACTGTTCTGCCTTTAGCGGTGGAGGGGGGGGGTCTAGAATCGGACGTGCAACTCTCGAATGGTTGGGATTAATTCACCTTGATCAACGGTGCTTAGGTGAATTCCGGACCCCCCCTTGCCATTCTTCCTTTAATGGGGGGGGGGGGGGGTCTGGAATAGTGTGGCGTGTGAAATGGGTCTCCCTCCTGTCCTGATTGACTACCGTGTCGCATTCCCCCGCTAACACCTATACTCCACTTAACCATGTGACGGGGTCTGTTCTCATTGGTTGTTCTCCAGCCTTGTTGGGATTCGTTCCTATTGGCCATTTTCTATTCCTGTAGGGATTCGTCCCTATTGACCGGTTGCTAGCTCTGTCAGGGTTCGGCGGTTGCAGAGTCGAACGATTCGACATCACTGTAGCACCGAGGTGCGAAATTCAAAGAGGCACCACGATTATTTGAACTATGACCGTGACCCGCTACCACATGGGAATGAAGAGAGGGAGGAAGAGCTAGCTTGCACTAGGCCTCCGTAGGTAATTCGAGGGCTCTGATTCAGCAGAAGACTAGAAAAAATCGATGGAGGTCGTGGGTATGTGACAATGTTGTATCAGAGCATGGTTACAACACTCGACCTGATTGGACTCATGAACGAGTTGCGCATAAGCTCCATTCGAAGCACTCCTATGAGGAGTAACCCCCTAATTTACCTCTTTTGTCCAGGATTAAAAACTTGGAAACGAGAACCCTACTATGTATGCATGTGAAAGAGTTATAAATGTATGTGCAGGTTATAAAATATATTTAATTCTTGACTAATAACTAGCGTTTGTCTTTTCACCAAAGAGGACGATTAGCTGCAGGAATTTACAGACGCAGAGAATGATGACTCCCTAAGAGATGGGAGAAGGCTCCCGTAATAGAGACGAAGAGTCTGATGAAAGAAGAGAAATAGGAACCCCTCCAAATCTAGCCGAGACTGTGAGGAGTCTCATGGTTGAATTGCAGAGCTGCAAGGCCGACAATGAAAGGATGATGAAAGAACAAGAAATGAAATGCTAGAAATGACATAATAACAGTAAAATATCCAGCATAATCTTCACAATACATAGAAATGATATACGAAATAGCAACAGAAATAGCACTTTGAATCAGATAGCAATGTTCACAGGCCTCTTCGAGGGGGAAACCTCCAGTCGAGCAGCGCTCTGTTA
>ML785533.1:184187-221268 GCA_009831015.1 Picea engelmannii | reverse complement strand
TCTATTAGGTCTTCTTACATCCGCCTTATTCTATTTTATTGAAAGGTCTTATAATATTGACCTTTATTACATCTGAATACATTGATCTACCTATGTGCGGGTTAGGACCTTAACATTGCGCTAGGCCTCCGTAGGTAATTCGAGGGCTCTGATTCAGCAGAAGACCAAAAAAAATCGATGGAGGTCGTGGGTATGTGAAAATGTTGTATCAGAGCATGGTTACAACACTCGGCCTGATTGGGCTCATGAACGAGTTGCGCATAAGCTCCGTTCGAAGCACTCCTATGAGGAGTAGCCCCCTAATTTAACTCTTTTGTCCAGGATTAAAAACTTGGAAACGAGAACCCTACTATGTATGCATGTGAAAGAGTTATAAATGTATGCGCGGGTTATAAAATATATTTAATTCTTGACTAATAACTAGTGTTTGTCTTTTCACCAAAGCGGACGATTAGCTGCAGGAATTTACAGACGCAGAGAATGATGACTCCCCAAGAGATGGGAGAAGGCTCCCGCAATAGAGACGAAGAGTCTGATGAAAGAAGAGAAATAGGAACCCCTCCAAATCTAGCCGAGACTGTGAGGAGTCTCATGGTTGAATTGCAGAGCTGCAAGGCCAACAATGAAAGGATGATGAAAGAACAAGAAAAACAAACTGAAAGTAATGCAGTTTTACTGCAGAGCTTATCCAACCTACAGCGAAAAATGCAGCATGAACCCGAGATGCAGAAACATGGTCATATCAGTGGCCATACTGAGAGAAATGCCTCAAGGAAGGTCCACCCCAGAGGTAAAGGACCAGTGCCAGACGATTCTACTGAGAAGGAAGCTGGTGATTCAGAAGGCTCTTCTACTAGCAGGACCAGCTCCTATTCTCGAAGAAAATAGAAGAAGCAAAAGACTTCCAAGGGTCATAAATTTGAGGAATTCAGAAAGGCCAAACCTCCCTCCTTCGACGGTGAGATAAAGAAGGGAGAGGAAGCCGAGGCCTGGCTACTTGGACTGAAGAAATATTTTAGAGTCCATGATTTTTCAGAGAATTTGAAGGCCCGAGTGGCCACTTTCAATCTGAACGGAAAATATTCCATCTGGTGGGAAGATCTTAAGAATATAAAAGGGGTCCGCGAGGAGGACCTGTCTTGGAAACAGTTTGAAAAATACTTCCGGAAGAAGTATTTGTCGGAAAGATATTTCGACGAGAAGGCCAAAGAATTTTATGAACTCAAATTGGGACAACTCACTATAGAGGAATATGTCAACAGATTCCTCGACTTATTGAGATATGTACCCTACATCAAAGAAGAGAAGGCGAAGGCGCAACGCTTCACCAGTGGGCTACCCAAAGAATATTGGAACCGAATCGAATTCGACGAGCCAAAGACCTTAGAAGACACTATTCGAAAAGCAACATATTGTCATGAATAATATGGACATCGGGCAGAGTCTCGTGGAGACTGGAAACAAAAGAATGGTCCGAGATTTCAGAAAAAGGGGATCAAATCCTCAGGATTTAAGAACTACAAGAAAAACCCTAGAATGAAATTTCCAACCCGGAGAGTACTCCAGTAGAACTTTCCCTCGGTGGACGGAAATAAAACTTCTGTACCTATACCAGTGAAGACTAACAACCCAAAGAAAGAACCTTTGAAATGCTGGGGTTGCGGAGAAGAGCATCTCCTGAGAGACTGTCCACACCGACAACAAAATAGTCGAAAGGTCTATAACATTCAGGAAGCTACCACAATCAATGATGTGGCAAGGAGTGTGTCGTAGATTTATGCAGCCTTGGATAATAACCAAGCTGACCACCAAGCTTCAGTGGTGGAAATAGAAGGTATGATTTTCAACCATCTAGTGTCTATTTTGATTGACCCATGTTCAAATTTGATTTATATAGCCCCTAGAGCTATTGAAAGGTGTAAGTTACAGCCACAAAAACAAACCAAGCCATGGTTGGTATAGTTAGCCACTGGCACCAAAAGAAAGGTAGTAGAGGTCATACCAGCCTGCCAATTAATGTTGGGTGAATTCCCCACCCAAGCAACCCTTAATGTATTACCCCTGGGATCATACGATCTATTGATTGGTATGGACTAGCTGGCCACCCATAAAGCCAGACTAGATTGTTACCATAAAACCTTATAATGTGTGAGCAAAGAAGGAAAAAGGATAACCCTTCAAGGGATCCGAAAACCGGTCTCGGTGAGACAAATATCAGCCCTGCAAATGAGAAAGTATTGTCGAAAGGGATGTCCCCTATATGCAATACAGGTGTTGAAAACAATCGAAGGTGCTAAACCAAGCCTTGATGATCACCCTATCCTGAGACAATACAGAGATGTGTTTCCGGAAGAGGTACCGGGTCTACCTCCGAGAAGAGACATTGACTTCTCGATAGACCTCGCACCAGGAGCGGTACCGGTGTCTAGGACACCCTACCAGATGAGCACACCTGAGTTAGTGGAACTCAAATTACAATTGAAAGAAATGATGGATACGGGTTATATTCGACCCAGCGTGACCCCATGGGGAGCACCAGTCCTGTTTGTGAAAAAGAAGGATGGCACCCTTAGACTGTGTATAGATTATAGACAACTCAATAAAGTAACCATAAATAACAAGTACCACTGCCTAGGATCGATGATCTATTCGATCAGTTGGGGGGTACATCTATTTTCTCAAAGATTGACTTGAGGTCGGGATACCATCAAGTCTGAATCAAGGGTGAAGACATCCATAAAACCACTTTCCGGACATGGTATGGTCACTATGAGTTTGTGGTAGTGCCATTTGGGTTAACCAATGCCCCTGCCACTTTCATGTGCTTAATGAAAAATGTACTCAGTAAATTCTTAGATAAATTTGCACTAGTTTTTATTGATGACATATTAATATACTCTAAGAATAGAGAAGAACATGAAGAGCATCTTAGACTTGTGTTGCAAGTGCTAAGAGAGAATCATCTCTATGATAAATTCAGCAAATGTGACTTCTTTCAGAAGCAAATACATTACTTGGGACATGTTCTGTCCGAGGAAGGGGTCGCAGTAGATCCTGACAAGATCAGGTCTATCATGGAATGGCCTACCCCAAAGGATGTTTCAGACATCCGATCCTTTATGGTATTGGTGGGATACTATAGGATATTTATAAAAGGATTCTCCAAGATTGGTTTTCCAATCACTACCCTCCAGAAGAAGGGGACAAAATTCCTATGGACACAGCAGTGTGAAGAAAGATTTCAAACCCTGAAACATCTACTAACCCATGCACCTGTGTGGAAAATCGCTGACCCAGAAGCTGACTTCCTTGTGTGCACAGATGCCTGTAAAGAAGGGCTCGGAGGAGTCCTTATGCAGAAAGGAAGTGTGATCTGCTATGAATCCCGTAAATTGAACGAACATGAAGTCAACTATGTGACTCATGATCTAGAATTGGTTGCCATAGTGCATGCCTTGAAAATGTGGAGGCATTACCTCTTGGGAAGAAAATTTGTACTTATGACAGATCACTATGGATTACAGTATTTGTTTGACCAACCAAAGCTCAATGCTAGACAAGCTAGATGGATGGCCCTCCTTAGCGAATTTGATTTTTAAATCAAACACATTAAAGGGAAAGAAAATAGGGTGGCCGATGCCCTTAGTAGAAGCATGAGAACAATTCACCTGGCAGCGGTGAGTACCTGCGAAACAGATGTCAAGAATAGAGTCAGAAATGCATAAGAAACAGATCCCTTCGTTCAGACCGTGACCCTGTACCTACAACAAGAACCCACTGGAGTAAAATATGAAGGCTACCAAATGACTGAAGGAGGTCTACTCACTTACAGAGATAAATTGTATATTCCATATTGTGACGACTTGAAGAGGTTCATGATGGATGAATTACATAAAAGACCATATACTGGTCACCCAGGATACTAGAAAATGATCACTGCCACCCGGAGACAATTTTATTGGCCTGGATTAAAGAAAGACATAGCCAAATATTTGGCCCAATGCATAGAGTGCCAACAGGTTAAAGCAGAACATCGACACCCAGCAGGACTATTACACCCTTTACCCATCCCAGAATGGAAATGGGAAACCATCTCCATGGATTTTATCACTGGATTGCCAACTTCAACCAAACAGAATGACACCATTATGGTAGTGGTGGATAAACTGAGCAAGTCTGCTCATTTCATCCCCGTCAAATCAACTTGCAAAGTGATAGATATGGCCCAAATATTCATGAAAGAGGTATTCAGACTGCACAGTATGCCGAAAGAGATAGTGTCAGACAGAGACACAAAATTTACTTCCAATTTTTGGAAATCACTGATGACTGGTTTGGAGACCAAATTGTTGTTTAGCACCGCCTATCACCCTCAAACTAACAGACAGACAGAAAGAGTGAATCAAATATTAGAGGATATGTTAAGAATGCATGTAATGCATCAACCCAGGAAATGGGAAGACTACCTACCATTGGTAGAATTCGCCTACAACAACGGCTACCAAGCATCCTTAAACATGAGTCCCTTCGAGGTCCTCTATGGTAGGCCGTGTAATACTCCAGTTAGCTGGAGTAATCCTGTAAATAGGATTTCTTTTGGACCTGACATGTTGAAAGAAATGGAACAACAAGTGACACAGATAAAACAAAATCTGAAGGCTGCTCAGAACCAACAGAAAAGTTATGTTGATCAAAAGAGAACTCCAAGAGAGTTCAAAATGGGAGACCATGTATATCTCAGAATTAAGCCCAGAATGAGTTCCCTGAAAATGGGAGCTTGTGCCAAGTTGGCACCCTGGTATTGTGGACCCTTTGAGGTTCTAGAAAGAGTGGGACATGTAGCCTATCGGCTAGCACTTCCTCCCACAGTAAAAGCACATAATGTTTTCCATGATTCATTATTGAAGAAATATGTACATGATGCTAATCATATAATTGACTGGTCTGTGATCTAGGTGGAACCGGAGGGATAATTTCTACCAAAACCCCAATGCATATTGGACAGAAAGGAAACCCCGCTCCAGAACCAAACCATTGCATAGGTAAAGGTGCAGTGGAGACATTTTGGCCCAGATGAGGCTACATGGGAAATGGAGGATGCCATGAGACAGGCATATCCGATTTTGTTTACTTATGTACATACAATTCATGTTAAAAGATAAGAACATCGAGGATGATGTTCCTTTAAGGGGGAGGGAATTGTAACACCCTGTTTCCCCCAGTTTGTAAAAATAACTGGACTAGCTAGAACTGTGGCAAACTCATGAATTTGAATATGTGATCTGAATGGACCTTATGGAAAAGGTCAATAAATGTGAATAACATTATGAATTTATATTGCAGGACTACTGAGAGGGGATGTGCAGAAAAAGAGACCACGATGGCGGTGGAAGGCGCCTAGAAAGGTGGCGTTAACTTCCACCGGGAATTAATATCGTATTTGGAATTCACTGGCCCGGAGAACCAAAAGCGGCTCGCTGGCCCCGAATTAATTGTCTCGCAGGCTACCAGGTTGATGGATCCTCAAGAATTAATGAGGGATGGGGAGGTGAACCACCCATCCGTAGAGCCATCATGACTGACCAGTGCGAGGGAAATCGCACCACATGCATCCTCGTAGGAGGATAAGGCGTGGGGTAGAAGTGATTGGGGGCAGACGCGAGGGGAGGAAGAGAACTCTGGCAATATGCAGAGTGAGTGATAGCAGAGAGGAAGGAGAGTAACCTTCGCTCCTGGTCACTGGCAGACAGAGATGTAGTCTCACGGCATCGTGGTCTCAGCTCAGGGGTGGCTAGTGGTAAATCTATTGGGAGTCGCTGAGCCTATGGTTGGGTGGAAACGAGCACACCTATCAGCAGTTGCACAACCTATGGTGTTACTTTATGATAAGTGTTTTGCCTTTGGCATCTTGAAATATATGTATTCTGATAATTATGCTCATAAGTTGTGAAACTGTGAATGATTTCATTGTAATAATGTCTATATGGTGTTTTGATCAGTACTAGTAGTTGTATATTTGTATGGAAGGACTACGTATGGCTTATGTCCTCATGAATCGCTATTTATATGCTTACTGACCTAATTCAGACCGCATGTCTGATTCGTGGGAGAAAGGTACCCTTATATGCCTCAGATAGTACCCCAAGTAAGAACCTCCCCATAGAGATACCCTCCTTGAAAAGCCCATCAAGAACCGAGAAAGCGAATGTGAAGGCGTAAGGCCTTAGTAACCCTGCACGAGGAGGAAAGATCCTCTTGAAAACCCGAGATGACTGCAGAAGGATAAGTATCGAATTGACGGACAAGATCCCGTCGGGAGATCTGTGGTCACTCATGACCGTCAGATCGGAAGAAGAAGCTGGAAGGTTGAGTACCTTAACCATAAATAGGTGTTGATCGATGGACGAGATTTCATTGGGAAATCTTCGGTCATACCCGACCGTTAGATTGGTATGAGAAAGTAAGGTGTTAAATGCCTTACCTCTTTGCTTTCTATGTTTTCATGGGCAGCCAAGAATTCGGGATCGTAGATCTCCAAGTCCATGGGAGTATCTGGACCGTCGATTTTTCTATGTCCAGGGAGTTGTGGAAGAGTGCATGGGTAGGAATCACTCTGAGACGTCATATCTCGGCTGGAAAACCCGACAGTCGTTGGATCTGTCAGGAGTCACCCAAGGATTAAAGACCCCAGTGTATAAGGGTGAAAACCCTGGAATAGATCTGAGCCGTCCGATTGATGGAGGCCACATGTCGTAAGATTAACCATTTCGGGGAATCGAGAATCGCGGGATCAGGAGTCCTGGCGACAAGAGATCGGGACTTCCCATGGTGGAAAATCCTAGGATAGATCTGGACCGTCCGATTTACAAAGGTTACGTGTCGTGAGATTACCCACATCGGAAATCAAGGATCGAGAATTCAGAAACCCTGTGATCGAGAGTTCGGACTCTCGCGATAATAAACCCCAATGAAAGGACAAGATTCTTTCGAAGAATCTCAAGGTCTGTAACGACCGTCAGATGTGAGGGAGAGATGTCAGCTTTAATCCGGGGCACGAATGTGCATTAAGGTAAGTAACGAGCAGATATGGATGGCCAGATTCCACCCACCCAGATCTACAGCTGAGGTTTCATTTCGGAGCCCCCTTACTGTTCTTCCTTTAGCGGTGGGGGGGGGGGTTCCGGAATCGGACGTGCAACTCTCGAATGGTTGGGATTAATTCACCTTGATCAACGGTGCTTAGGTGAATTCCAGACCCCCCCTTTCCATTCTGCCTTTAATGGGGGGGGGGGGGGGGNATGGTCTGTTCTCATTGGATGTTCTCCAGCCTTGTTGGGATTCATTCCTATTGGCCATTTTCTATTCCTGTAGGGATTCGTCCCTATTGACCGGTCGCTAGCCCTATTGGGGTTCGGCAGTTGCAGAGTTGAACGATTCGATATCACTGTAGCGCAGAGGCTCGAAATTCAAAGAGGCACCGCGATTATTTGAACTATGACTATGACCCGTGACCACATGGGAACGAAGAGAGAGAGAGAGAGAGAGAGCTAGCTTGTGCTAGGCCTCCGTAGATAATTCGGGGGCTCTGATTTAGCAGAAGACCAGAAAAAATCGATTGAGGTAGTGGGTATGTGAAAGTATGTGACACTTACTCAAATAGCCAAATGTAGTATATTGAACACTTTAAACTCCACAGGGTGTTACCTAAGGACCAACATCATGTGATGTTTTTTGTAGGCTTGTTCCATGGGTTCTAGTAAAGTCTTAAAGGTGATCTCAGTGTCCATAGGCCTACATTTTGGTTGGTATGTGGTTGAGTCTTCTTGTTATTCTATTTTTTTATTTTATACAGAGAAATCTTGGGTTTACAAGTCTCTCTCCTGTAGATGATAACAGATGATGTGTATATATTTTTCCTAATAGTCAGTCTTTGGTTCATTTAGAAATCATGCTACAAACTTAAAAAGTGGAGGATATTTGGTTGTAATCTGTGTTGGAAGTCAAAGGTGGAATATGCAGTGTAAATTCCCAAAGGTTGAGTACAAGTATGTGAGACAAATTATCTTTAATGAATTGCACGGTACATAAATATTTGTTTAAACAACTGATTTAAGCAATAGTTCACCTCTCATGATATAAATCATGAAGGTCGACCTCCATCTGTTGCATCAGTAGTTGGGTTTTCCCATATACATGTACAAGAATTGAGGGGATCCCAAACTATGCGGACCACACTTCGGAAGTTGCAAGTCATATGACAATTGTTTGCAACGTCAAGTTCTTGCTAAGCGTAGCTTTCTATTAGTGCTAGGACCTCTCCTCTTTTGTTTGTTGGTGTTGATAGTTGGGGAAGCCATATATATAGGTAGCAAAAGAAAAACTTAATAGCATGTGCATTGACTCATCGGTGAGCATGCTGGGAAATTTTTTGAACACCAAAAGGAGTTTCGATAACTTCTATAATACATAGAGGAGGATTTGTTGGGAACTTGGCTAAAATAGGGACATGACCCTACCAAAATGTGTTTTGTATTTTGGTCATATCTTTTGACTTGGATACCCGTTTTGCGTGTTACTTATACCATTAGAAAGGTATTTCCAAGATCTACAACTCCATGGCCACATGATTTGAGAAATTCCTCATCAATTGTTCACATTTTTCAGGAGCAAGACATGGAACCTTATCAATAGCCATAGGGGAACACAACACCTCAACCTTGAGCAGAGGAACCAGGAATCGAATTCAGGGAAGATTATATGAAATTTCAATTAATTAATGTTTCAGTTATATGGTTTCAAATGCTCAGTTTTAATAATTTATTTTGAGGTTACTCTGAGGTCATTCATTTGTTGCATGTTGAATGGTGCTAGGTACCAATGCCAAAGGGAGGTCATACTTGGCATCCTCGCAATGTGATCTATAGCCAAGGATGATAGAACAAAAATAACAACAATTGTTGCAGCAGTGCGGAGTAGTGAAGGGAACAAAACTCAAATGACTAAAGAAGGAGTTTGAAATATATGATGATTAAATATCCCAATGTCCAATCCAGTCATTACGATGGGTGAGGTGCACTATAGACTTTTTTGTATTTGTAGTTGTTTATTCACATTGTTTTCTCTTATCTGTGAGAACTATTTCACGAACCCGTAACAGGAGCATGGTTGGTTCTATGTTTTATTTTTGGTTACCTTAGTTTTGTCTGGATGCATGCATCTTAGATTAGTTGCATTTCATTCTTTATCTTAGGAAACCTTCATCCGTGAACCAAACCACAACCGGTAAACCCAAAACCATAAATGGTTGTCCGACCAGAATCTGGATGGGTTCCCTATTACAAACGATGAGAGGTCTGATTGGGACTTCTTATTAGGGTTAAAACCTACAGTTGACAAAGGGAATTTTTCCTGCGTCAGCAAAATTAGCGCTAGAAGGAGGGTCATATTACAAGACCGCCCGTGTGGAGTCATTTCATTAAATTGTTTTGACCATCCCATGGCTCCTCTTCATATCTCTGTATGGGATAACCCTTTGAGTCTTTCGAGACCCACCGGGGGCATCTCAGTCAATACAATTAATCTCTTGTCAAACTCAAAGTTCGATGGTGAAGGACATGTCTTTGTATTTACGCATATTAATCAGTTTAACATCACTCGATAAAATATGAAGATTGTTTAGGACAATGAAATATATCAATTGTTTATTCTCACATTTCAAGGATGGATTAAAGCCCGCTTTAGGACATTGCCAGTAAAATTTATACATAGTTGGAAACAATTCATGGAAATATTTATTCTTGCTCATTTAGATTATGTTTATGATGAATACTTTAATGAACTTGAAGAATTCCATAGTCTTGGAAACGAATCTATGGATAATTTATTTCTAAGATTCATGTGGATTTATTGTAGATTTCCTGAAAAATGACAAACCTATAGACCAAGAAACCTTGAATTGGTTTTCATATCTCATATATTTTCCTAAAGGGTATGATCTAGATAGTCAAATCATCTCTCATTTACGAGGTTCAGATCCAACCATGAAGGATAGGGGGTACAAGATCTGTAATCAACGCTCTGTCATAGTTATGGGGGAATCCTCACCAAAAATATTAAACCCCTTAGACCCTAAGTGTGAACCATCTATCGTCTCCCCTTTAGAGAATCACAATTATATTTTGGTCAGTAAAAAACCTCTTGTTGAAGAAATTCCATCATTTTTCAGAATCTGAAGATCTTCATTCTCTTTATACAAATATGTTTGATAACAACATCTCACGTGAGCATTCACCAGCCTATCATTCGTACTTTTCTCACAATGAAGTGTTGAATGACAAACTAGAACAACAAGATTTCTTAGATTTGATTGATCTGGAACTATTTCTTAATTATAGTTCATCTAGGATACACGAAGTTCTAAGTCCTTTTCCATTTTCAGAACATGTTGAATCAAAATTTGATCACGATAACCCTATTTTGACTATTTTGATGTTTTAGAATTAAATGTGAACACTAATGTATCATTCATTGATCCTTTGAAATCTAAAATTTATCTTTTAAATGCACAGATGCTAACAATATAAAATATAATCTATGCATAGCACAAAACGTTTTTAGATCTCCATGAAGGAATCATATCAAATGAACAACCCATCACCATATGAAGCACAGGAAACATCGAGTTGATCCAAGAAACACTATCATCTCAATTTTCTCTAGAATCGCATGTCAATATTTAGGGGAAGACACATCAATAATCCTCGGATGCTATCTCAATGCTCCAACACTACTCACATGATTTTGTTGATATCATAGGAGAAGGCTTGGAGTCATCTTTCGCTCAACTTTTCCCTCAAACAATCAGATGTCATCTCTCCTCTCAACAGGTGGGTTATGTAAAATGAAGACCCAGGGAGACTTTCTTAGACAATGAGTCACTTTGGTTTTGACTGATGGTTATTTCAGGTTCTCATTTTCTTGCTTCGACCCCTAGAATGAATGATACCACCCATATCGGGACTCTCTCATAAGGTACAATGTACACAAATTTCATTTGTGGGTCTCATCACGTATGTCACTCAATTTTTATTTCCTTCCAACGGTCCTATGGTAGTCATTGTAAATTTAATGATAGAATTGAGTCTTGGTTAGATGAATTCTACATGTCTACATGTCGCATGAACCATAACATCGCTAAATTTAACATGTTGTGTGGAGATTTGATTAAATCAATTCTTCCTATCTTTGATCCCACACTACTCCATTTTCTACAATTGACTTTTGTTGAGCATGTTGTTGCAAGTTTGGAGTTACTTGATTGGATACACTAGAACTATGCTTTTACTTAGCCCTTTTCAACTAGTGTAGGATAGAGTAGGAATAGGATTAGCATAGTTCGTTTTCTTTGTTTCTTCCTGCATAGTTTAGATGTTTTTTTTTTTTTTTCTTTTGTATAGCATAGATCTAGACTTATCTTGGTTTCTTCAATAAAATCCACAAGTTGTTATTATTTTAGGTTGCATCTCATGATGGCTTGCTTTAGTCTAAGTTTATTTTGTATAAAATATTTCTTCTTTTCATTTGATGCATTTCATTTTTGTTGTTTCACTTAAATCTTGGATTAACTTTGGTTATCATGAGGAAATCATGTGCAGATTTCTTTGAGAATTTCAATTGGAAGATTCATTTGTTGCACATGGCTGCAAAGATGAGTTGATAGTTTTCATAAAATCTGATGAATGATATTGTTATCGCATAGATTGTATGTTGGGAAAATCATGACCCAATCCACAATAGTGGTACAACTACGAGAATACCTACCCACTGTCACCTTAGATAGATACTTTCCTCGCTTTAGAGATGATGAAATCACCTCGAGGGGGAAATCTTGGTAACCCTAAGGGGATTTATATGGAAAGTGAAGAGATGATAAGTGAAACCCTAATAGTTCAATATTTAAGTGGAATGATGGCTTGGAAAAGAGTCTTGAATTAGGGTGGATGGTTTCCAAGTGTTGTGCACCTATAAGACAATGTTAGACCTACCCGAAACAAGACAAATGATCATAAAACCAAGCCTATATCAAAGGGGATCAATCAAGAAACCTTTCTACCTAAAAATTGCAACAATATATCAGATTTATATCAGCAAAGAATACTAGCAATGGTTGCAAACTATGTTTCCAAAAGTCAAGTAAAATATATTAGAAACTGAGCTAGCAATAACTAGTTTAACTTCCATTGAATAGAGAAAGACATTGTTGGAGTTACTTCACACACACCTAGGATTTATTTTTTCTAAGGTTTTTCCTATGTTCATTAGTCATTATCCAGTCTCCTAAAGTTTAGGGGAGAATATTCCTCTGGGAGAATATTCTCTTTAGTTTTCACTTCAGTTTGATGATTTGAGTGGAGTCTAGATGCTACATTGGGATTATCACCATGCAGGATTGGGATCATCACCAGATAATGCACATTGTTCTTGGGATCCTCACCAAACTAGCGCATTACTCATGATTCCCAGATCTCCTCCTCGCTTCACTTTGTTTCAGTCAGTTAACTGAAGACTGATATACTAGTTAACTCATCTATGTGGAAGTTCACTCACGTAACTACCCAAGAGACTAGACTAGGTGGCAGTTTACTCCCGTAATTGTTGGTGTGTGTCCATATCACTCTAGACCACCACTATGGTGCATTGGCTTCTCCTCCAATGCACATTGGTTGAGTTATACATAGTATATCATGTGTAAATTATCATTCATTCATTTGGTTAATGAGAATTCTTCCATTCTTTCTCTTATGCTTCTCTTTTCTTCTATTTTCTCTACATCTGTGTATGTCAATTACCAGCTAGATCTATTATGTGCAGGTTCAACACATTTACATACATTAATGGAATTTAGGGTCATTTATTAGATTTTATCGGTGAGTTCTTATTACAAACAAGTGGATGTAGCAAAAAAATGCTACAATAGAAAATTCCAACCACAGGAATCAACAAGTAAATCGTCAAAAAGATAGACAATGAGCAATAGAACAATAATAGAAGTTCAGAAGTAAATTTCAGCAGTTGGTAAGTGAGAAATGGATTAAAAGAGATGGGTTTTTCTTCATCCCTAATGGCTATAGAATTCACTTGATTACAGCAAGAAAACTACAAGGTTAAACTAGATTCCCTTAGAGAATAAGCAAGCTTATAATACTAAGAAAAATTTCCAACTTGAACAAAAGCAATATCTCTCGATTTCATGTTTTTCAATTCAACAATATTATATCTCCAATGCAATTTCATATTAGTGCCTTCTCAATTCGGTATGGGGTATCTTCTGTAAGGTTGAACCTACTACTTCTCTAGGGGTGTAATCCCTTTTACTCCCTAGAGAAAGTAGTTACAACAACGTAAATCTAGGATGGTGTAATCCCTTTTACTCCTCCTAGTAACCTTTGTAGCGGCTTATTCAATTACAATTAAGAGACTTGGTGGAGGGTGTATGCCCTTATACTCCTCCAAGGGTTTAAACAATAAAATCCATGAAATAAGAAAGAAACACTAACAATATACAAAAATTCCTTACCAATTACAAGAGATAGCAATGATAAACCCTCATCTACCAAGCATATTCCATCCCAAAGCAAGAATCAAGCACCATGAGAGGTAGTGCACCACTTTATCTCCAAAAGACAAGAATTAAGAATCCAAGAATTTCATAACATAAAGAAATATGATTTTCCCAAGAGGGGCAAAAATTTCAGCCAAGAGGTATTAAATCCTCAAGTGTCATGATATGTTCAAATGACAATGTCATGACCTTTATTTATACAAGGTATCACTAACCAATTTGTCCACTTAACTAAGGGTAAAACACAAATTAGGGAGGATGACCTCCTAATTTTCCCCTTTACAATTCAAAATTTAAATTTACAATTAAAAGAAGCCTTAAATGATAACATCATGCCCTCTAGGGGTGAAATTTTGTAAATAAGAGAAATCTGTTGGGCGTCCAAAGGCATGGTGCCATATTTCCAAGCACTTTGGTTCACTACCAAGTGTCCTCCTCTCCGTAAACCATGCCAAGTTTCATCAAATCATCACCACCATCACCAAAACCCTAGCCTCAAGTGTGACACCATGCCTTAAAAGTGATGTTTTGAACCTCTTAGGTCAAACATTGGGAAATAGGGAGCTAGCTCTGCTTCTTTTAAGTGTCCTCTCATGCCTCCAAAGTCACGTTCCTCATACAAATATCCAAGAAGAGAGGGAAAAACATCCATCATGTGGGCTCTATGCCCTAAGTGAAGGTCCAAGTTACCTTGTGCCTTCAGGAAATGACTTCCACCTACCAAGGCCCTGTAAAGACAAGCAAATTCACCCTCCAAGGGATCACAAGTCACAAGCGTCATGTCAAGTAAGCCATATATAATAAAATAACCACCCAATAATGTGCATCAAGTCCCCCCTCTCAAAATAAACAAATGATCAAAGACCTTATGCAACATGCCAAATTTAGGTATGGGAGGGTTGTCATTGTGACCTATTGGGTGTATCATTCCCCAAGTCAAGGAGTGTTTCCTAGGTGGACTCTCTCTAATTCATGTGAAGAGAATGAGGTGGATGGGGGTAATACTTTTGGGCATGGGGTTTCTTGACATACAAGGGTTCATATTGTCTCATTTATGGGTGCCTTTGTACAGGGTGTGTTGGCGTTTGTCCGCGATGCATGATTTTTCCAATCCCTTTTGCCATTAACTTATTAGAGTGTTCCGAAGTTGAATTTAAAATGGGACTTCTACCTAAGCATGAAAAACATTTCCCACATTAACTATACCTTGGTCACACTATGCTTCCCCAAGTTGAAGACGATGTGTGGGACTTCTACCTAAGCATGAAAAACATTTCACACACACACTCTACCTTGGTCGACATGTTCAATTAGTTATTATTTTAAGGGTCCCTTAATTTCTGTGAGAAACATTTCATTGTTCTTGGGATCCATGGGAGAGCATATAGAAGGTTTATGATTGGATTTTATCTTTTTCTAGCTACAATACTCTAGGCCTTTATCTCCTTCTTCCCATGAAATGAGGTACAAGCCCTTCTTGGGTCAATATGGCCCAAAAACCCAAAATATGAGGAAACGAAGGGAAATAAACATGGAAACTGGGAAGTATGTGTGGGAGAGGTACAATGATTCATCAAGGATACCCCCCAGTAGCAACCCTTTCGCCGAGGGTGACCACTTACTAGGACAACAATGTCAACTACCAAGGTGAAACAAGGCAAAGAGCATAATTTCCAAGCAAACGTTTTCAAAATCAAGAAAGGACCCTTTGCAACATATTCAAGTGCTTCATTTATTAAAATGACACTTATCGCAACACTGAACTCGTTACCTCATGGATCAATACATGTCATCCTCTGTGAACCCAACTGGTGTGGTAAATGGTGCATCCATCGATTATCAGGTGATGAGTGGTGTGATGTGGGCCTCTGTCTGCTAATCTATGGACATTTTCGGTCAATCCATCTCTCGGTACTTCATGTCTATAACCTGAGGGCCTTGAGACATTATCTCCTTAGTTATTCCTAGAAATGGGGGATAACATATGGCTCCTACTTGGGGACATGTACTCACTATAGAGTGCATGAGAACCTCAACATCTCCTAGTAAGACTTGTTCCTACACACATGGAAACAAAAAAATGTGAAATCCAAGGTTGCTCACTCACCCTTTGTCCAAATGATCAAAAATCCAAATTAATCCTAAAATAAAAAATTTCATTTTTCAAAAATTTCTAACTAACATATAATATGATAAAAGAAAATTATGTGAAGCAACTATGAAGAGATACAGGTAGAGAAAAATGAAAAATTCAAAATGAGATGCAACTAAACTACCATGAGCAAGCGATATGCAAATGTAATAAGCAAGATGACCTACCTACTTGCTTGGGGCTTTGGGGCCTTGAAGGTTAGGTCCTGAAAAATGTTAGGTGAATTCATACAACTAGTGCAACCACCTACTCAACATATCATCAAGGTATCTCCCCTTGTGCTTAATGATGTAGTACAACAAAGATAAGTGAAACATAAAATAATCATAAGGATAAGTAAGCATGTAATCAATCATAGAAAGAAACTCATGTAGATGGGTGGGAGGGAGGAAATACTACTGGAAAGAATGTCCACAAGCCTTATCGATCAATATATGAATAGGACTACCACATATATATTATGATCCATCTTCATCCATGCATAAAAACCCACTGCTTTTTGAATACTAAGACAAGATGAGAGATTAATAGCAAAGTGCATGGCTTCCGTGAGAAGAAGATAAAAGGTAAGGGACAACTTCATGTCTAGTGAAAGAAATCCCCCTGCTATTGAGAAATTGTTTCCTTCTTATCTGCACCCCCTTGTAAGAAGTGTCATGATGAAAGCACTGCTTCTCAGTAGCGCTAGTCTTAGGTTTCTTTGAGCTAGCCACACCCTGGTGTCCATCAAAATCCAAGCATGAAGGTTGTTGAAAATATTCATAGAACACATCTAGATCCCCAAAAGGGAATGCATCATAACTTCCAAGAGATGATTGAAATTCATCTTGGGTATATTACTACAAGTCTTCCTCAAATGGATGAAATAAATCCATGACCATATCATCATTGACCTGCCAAAAATATGAATCATATGCATATAAAGACCAATTCTCTAAAGATGACAACTCAACCCCTTTGCACGAGAACTACCTTCCATGTCATAAATGGGATCTCTATCAAAAATGAAGAATCTCGCATCCCATATACGTCTCCCAACCTGTATGAAATCATCAATGTGTTGAACAACCATGTCAGAGAAGTTCTTCATGAAAACATCTACATCATTTGGACTAATTACTTCTTCATTTTCATGCGCATGAAGAAAGAAAGGTAGAACAACTTCATCTTCATCAGGTGAGAGAATGGATATCGACATCTCATCTAGATTCTCAATACGTGGCACTTCATCGGAATTCTTCTTTTTCTTCATGGGCATGCACCTCCGATGCCTTTTCATCACAAGGGGCTTAATCCTTAATGCAGAATGCTTCATTTGATTGTTCCTGGGAGGATCAAAAAGAAAAATATTTTATTTCTCATCATCGTAGGATTCCTCTCTGGAGGGTAGCGTTATGTCAAGATCCCGCACTTCATTGGATTCTTCCTCTTTGTAGAGATGTCCTTCAAAGGAAATTTCACTCAAATTCTCAATCGAATCCAAAGGAAACATCCTTTCTTGAAAAGCATCCTCAAGGTCCTAAACCATATCTTCAAATTGTTGGGACTTCGATCCACAATGTGTAAGGAATTCTCAAATGAATATGGTCAAATCCTTCAAGATACACACATGCTTGATCAAATTCTTTGTTTCTTATCCAGGGATGCCAATAATAATTGCATTAGAACATCATCATGGGTTATCTGATACTAATAAATGTATTCAACAAACTCAACAACATGTGTAACGACTGGACACGGGTTGCCATCAAAATTTGGGATATCATCCCACCTTTTCAGTAGGTTTTGATCATATACCTCCATGGTTTACCAATGGAGTCACTAGATGAGCTCAAGGCTTATCGAATATGGGGAGGGTATCTTCCCTCAATGGAGTCTCCATATGAACTTTATAGAAAGTTCATCAAGAATGGAAAGGGAACTTTCCTCAAATGGAGTTGTCGGGAAATCTATGGTGGAGGCTTTGGGAAAGGCTTTCCAAAGTGTCGTTAGGGATCGAAAGAAGATTCAAAATCTTCCTTGGCAACGAAACCAAAATGTTATTGCACAGATTATAGGTTGGGAAAATCCTGACCCAATCCACAATAGTAGGACAATTACGGGAATACCTGCCCATTGCCACCTTAGATAGATACTCCCTTGCTTTAGAGATGATGAAATCACCTCAAGGGGGGAATCTTGCTAACCCTAGGGGGATTTATATGGAAAGTGAAGAGATGATAAGTGAAACTCCTATAGGTCAATATTGAAGTGGAATGATGGCTTATAAAATAGTCTTGAATGAAGGTGGATGGTTTCCAAGTGTTATGCACCTGCGAGACAATGTTAGACCTGCCCGGAAAAAGACAAATGATCACAAAACCAAGCCTATATCAAAGGAGATCAAAAAAGAAACCCTATTGTCCCAAAATTGCAGCAATATATCATATTTGTATCAGCAAAGAATACTAGCAATGGCTGTAAACTATGTATCCAAAAGTCAAGTAAAAAATATTAGATACTAAGCTAGCAATGACTAGTTTAAATTCCATCGAATAGAGCAAGACATTAATGGCATTTAGGGCCATTTATTAGATGCTATCAGTGATTTATTATGACATACAAGTGGATGTAGAAAACAAATTCTACAGAAGAAAATTCCAACCACATAAATCAACAAGTAAACCATAAAAAATATAGACAATGAGCAATAGAACAATAATAGAAGTTTAGAAGTAAATTTCGGCGGTTTGTAAGTGAGCAATGGATGAAAAGAGATGGTTTTTTCTGAATCCCTAATGGTTGTAGAATTCACTTGATTACAGAAATAAAAAATACAAGGATAAATTAGATGCCCTTAGGGCATAAGCAAGCTTATATCACTAATAAAAAAATTCAACTTGAACAAAAGCAATCGATTTCACATTTTCCAATGCAACAATATTATATCTCCCATGAAATTTCATATTAGTGTCTTATCAATATGGTATGGGGTCTCTTGTGTAAGGTTGAACCTACTACTTCTCTAGGAGTATAATCCCCTTTACTCCCTAGAGAAAGTAGATCCAACAAGGTAAGTCTAGGAGGGTGTAATCCCTTTTACTCCTCCTAGCAACCTTTGCAATGGCTTATTCAATGAAAATTATGATAGAATTGGTGGAGGGTGTATGTCCTTATACTCCTCCAAGGGTTTAAAAAAGAAAAAACATGAAATAACAAAGAAACACTAACAATATGTAGAAATTCCTTACCAATTCCAAGAGATAGCAATGATAAACCCTCATCTGCCAAGCATATTCCATCATAAAGCAAGAATCAAGCACCAAGAGAGATAGCACACCACTTTAGCTGCAAAAGACAAGTATTAAGCATCCAAGAATTTCATAAGAGAGAGATATGTGATTTTCCCAAAAGGGGAAAAAATTTCAGCCAAGAGTTATTAAATCCTCAAGTGTCATGATATGTTTAAATGACAATGTCATGACCTTTATTTATACAAGGTATCACTAACCAATTTTTCCACTTAACTAAGCGTAAAACAAAAATTAGGAAGGTTGACCTCCTAATTTTCCCCTTTACAATTCAAAATTTAAATTTACAAGTAAAAGAAGCCTTAAATGATGACATCATGCACTCTAGGGGTGACATTTTGGCAATAGGAGCAAGTCGTTGGGTTGCTTGAGGGAGTCCTTGGACCTCCAAAGGCCTGGTGCCATATTTCCAAGCGCTCTATTCCATTGCCAAGTGTTCTCCTCTCCATAAACCATGCCAGGTTTCGTCAAATCATCACCACCATAACCAAAACACTAGCCCCAAGTGTGATTTCATGCCCTAAAAGTGATGTTTTGAACCTTTGAGGTCAAATGTTGGGAAATAGGGGACTAGATTTGCTTCTTCCAGGTTTCCTCTCATGCCTTTAAAGGAATGTCCATCATCCAACTTTCCAAGAAGAGGGGGTGAAACATCCAACCTGTGGGCTCCATGCCCCAAGTGAAGGTCCAAGTGACCTTATGCCTTCAGGAAATGACTTCCACCCACCAAGGCCCTACAAAGACAAGCAAATTCACCCTCCAAGGGCTCACAAGTCACAATCATCATGTCCAGTAAGACATATATAATAAAATAACCACCCGAACATGTGCATTAAGTCCCCCCTCTCAAAATAAACAAATTCTCAAAGACCTTATGCAACATGCCAAATTTATGTATGGGAGGGTTATCATGGTGACCTTTTGGAAGAATCACTACCCAAGTCAAGGAGTTCTTCCTAGGTGGGCCCTCTCTAAGTCATGTGAAGAGAAAGAGGTGGATGGGTTAATACTTTTTGGCATGGGGTTTCTTGACATACAAGGGTTCATATTGTCTCATTTATGGGTTCCTTTGTAGAGGGTGTGATTCCCTTCATCCGTGATGCATGATTTTTGCAAGCCCTTTTTCCATTAACTTATTAGAGTGTTTCCAAGTTGAAGTTAAAATGGGACTTCTACCTAAGCATGAAAAACATTTCCCACATTAAATCTACATTGGTCACACTATGCTTCCCCAAGTTGAAGACGATGTGTGGGACTTCTACCTAAGCATGAAAAACATTTCCCACACACACTCTACCTTGGTTAGCATGTTCAATTAGTTATTATTTCACGAGTCCCTCGATTTTTGTGAGAAAAAAATCATTGTTCTTTGGATCCCTAGGCAAGCATCTGTAAGTTTTATCACTGGATTTTATCTTTTTCAAGCTACAAGCCTCTAGGCCTTTATCCCCTTCTTCCCATGAAATGGGGTACAAGCCCTTATTGGGTCAATATGGCCCCAAAACCAAAAAGATGAGGAAATGAAGGGAAAGGAACATGGAAAGTGGAAATTATGTGCGTGAGAGGCACGATGATTCATCAAGGAGACCCCCCAATAATAACCCTTTCCCCAAGGGTGACCACTTACTTAGACACTGTTGGCAGCCATTTTTCATTTTTATCTTTTCCTTATAAGTTGCCTACACAAGGGTTTTGAACCCTAAGTACTTGTCGTAATTCTTGAAAAAAAAACGACACTATTCTCTTGCACTATTTACACATCTGCCTTTTGTTTTCATTTTCACGACTGCAAGCGTGAAAACCTCGAGTCGCGGGTCATGTCGATGGCATTAAAATCGTCCTTCAATTGTTATGAATACTCTTGTTCATTTCAACTCAATAATGGTTATACATGGGTCAAAACACCAAAACCTTTATTTACTTTGCATGTTTATAGATATGATTCCAATTTATATATTCGCCATGCAATGAGTTTTGTTGTCTTTGGTTGAATCCTTAATACAATGGTGGTATGATGTTCTATTGTCTTTGATTAAATCCTTGGTGCAATGGTTTCATACAATGCATAAACTTTATGATCAAATCTTTGGTGCTATATTCCAAATGTTGTTTCGTTTTAAATCATACAAATGCTATTTTATGATCAAATAGTCGGATCGACTTGTCATGGTTTTTAATGGTTACTTGTTTGGCATGTTGTTTACATTGTTTTTGACACACATCAATAGTAATTTTAATCACCATAGCGTCGTCGATTGTACATTTCAAAATGAATGTTTTTCATGGTTTATTTCACTCCACCACCCACGCATGTATAGGCATTAATGCCTACCTTGTATCTTGGGCTACCTCTGATTGTTTTGGGTAAACCTGTGAGCATTCGGTCCTGCATCTACCCTGTCCAGCCTCCTCACCGTTTACCTTGCTCACTGTGTGCTCTCTCCTATGGCCCCTGTAGTGCCCATAGAACCTAATGGCATCCAAACGCTGCTACTATTTGACAATGCTCGTGAGGACCTAGAGAATAATGGCTGGTTAGTTTTCATCCAAAAATTTGAGGGCTTCAACCTCGCGGTCGCCCAACACTTTTCCCTCACATTCGATGGATGTAGGGCCAAGGTTGGAGACATCCAACTGGAATTAAACGAAGAATTCCTCAGTTCAGCCACGGGTTTACCAGGTAAAGGGAAGTGGTGGTTTAAGAACTCGAAGGTGGACAAAGTGTCATGGCCGCTCCTGTTCACATCGAGCAAAATTGTCAGTTGTGAAAGAGGTATGCCTGTCACTGCCCTTAAATCTAGGTGGCATGATTTATTGTCAATTGTTAAGAAATTCCTAACTTACGAAGGTCGTTATGGTTTAGTGTTTCTTTACCATCTCCAGTTGCTTATGAATTTCATGGATTTCCCTGTGAATATGCCTCACTACCTCCTACGCAGTCTGCATAAAATGTCTAAATGATTTAAGAGGGAAAAGGTCGATTCTAGCCTTTTCCATCATTGTTTGATCAAAATCGTTATTGTCCATCATTTGAGGCTGAATGGTGACTGTTGGAAAGCTTTCCTATCAAGGAATGGCTTTGCCACTCCTGAATGCGTTCAAGTGGACAAGACCATGGTCACTAAAACCCTTGTTGGGCCAACCATGCCACCTCCTACCCTCCTACCCGCTGTCAAACCCTCGACCTGCCCCAACATTGACCTACCCGAAACTATGCCCGACCCATGTTCGAAAGACAATGCTAATACCATTAAGAATCATGTAAGGAAGAAGGGCAAGGGTAATACAGATGTCAACAGTAAGGGAAAGAAAGTTGCACGCTAGGTATCTAGGTGCGCTCGGAACAAGCCCAAACGAAACATAGACCAGAAGCCTATTGTTTTGAGCGAAGATTCGGACTCTGAGATTGAACGTTTTTTAACCGAGGAATACCCCTACTCTCATGGCCTCTGTTCTGTTGAACCCTATGACTACGTGTCCAACCTTCCACCGTGCCTAAAGAATAACCCTAACTTCATCGGAATTAAGCTTGATAGTGGAACCCCTAGTAATTAAATAGAACCCTCACCTGTAGTAACTCAGCCCGATCAACAACAATGCACTCAATGCAACTCTTGGCTGGAACGATACTACACAGATGTCCCTCTGTTGCAATCCAAAATTAAATCCTTGGAGGAACGGGTTACTGTGTTGTCAAAGGAAAATGATAGACTGCAAGCTTACGATAAGAGGCAAAAGACCACGGATTCTATCATCTTCAGAAATGTTGAGGCAGCTACTGCCTTTGTTAACTCAAAGCTATCCTGACCAAATCATTTTCCTATAGCCCAGGTATGTTATTTCAATATCGATTTTTGGTTTGAATTAGCATAGCCGATTGTGTTTGCTATGAATTAGTTCTGTTTTGTTTGAATAGATTCAAAAACGATTCTATTATTTTTGAATTACCGAGAATGATTTCGTTTTGAATTGTGTTTGCATTGAATCAATACAAAATATTTGTTTGCTAGATTGAATATAGCTCTGTTTTGATTGAACCGATTTGACACAATTTTGTTGTTCTTGAAATAGTATAAACGATTGAATTGGCTTTGAGTTAGTTTGATATAGTTCTGTTTTGTTTCATTCAAAAACAATTCTGTTTGTTTTGAATTAGCATAGTCGATTGTGTTTGCGATTGAATTAGTATCAAAGATTGGTTTGATAAATCGAATACAGTTCTGACACGATTCTGTTGTCCTTGAATTAGCATAAACAATTGTATTCATTTTGAATTAGTAACAAAATAATTGTTTGATAGATCGCACACATTCCTGTTACCATTCGATTAATTCAAAAACGATTCTGTTAGTTTTGAATTGGCATAAAAGATTTGGTTAGTTTTAGTGTGAATGATTGGTTTTTTTTTGAATTAGTAATTAAAGAGTTGTTTGATTCACCTTATACATTTTTGTTATCATTTGGTTGATTTGAAACGATTATGTTTGCAAATATGACCAGCTACAAAATCGTGAGATTCTGTAGCTAGTCATAAAAGTTGGATTTTTGTTGATTTTACAACTGAACGCTATCTAAAATTGTTTATTCTTGTCTATCTTTAGGTGCACATGAATTTCAATAGGACTTGGACCTGTTGTGGCAGTTTAGAACATGCTTCTTATTACATAGTTTTGGTTTAGGTTGTTAGTCTTAGTGAGAAATAGAGATTTAGGAGATTGTTCCCATATTTTTTGCAAACAATTTTTGATAATTCCCACAGGGATGTTTTACCCTGTGGCCTTTATATACACGTTATTTTTTCTAAACAACCTATCATGGTTGGGAGAACAAAGACTATGGACTTATGATTATACAGACTCGAATAGAAGTGGATTTGTTGTATGGCTTTAGCTTCAATTTATCTTACTTTTGTTCAAGTTTCTGTGCATTTTAATTTGTAATCAAATTATTGACTACTTTAGCTATCAAGATTTGTTACAGGTTGATGCGTTATGATTTAAATTATGTCCATATTTGATGTATCTCATTTTATTCACAGCAATTACTCTATTTGAACTTAATTAATAGAAGGTTTATCTTCTTTGTTATTTGAACAGTTATGTACAAATCGTCGCACTGGGATTTATCTAAATGTGATGATCTGTAAACTATAAGATTGTTGTTGTTTTATATCTTGTTTGTTCTATCATTTGTATTCAAAGAGAATTGTTGCTTCTTGTTTATGAGAAGCTTGTGGAAAATCTAGTGCGGGTTTCCTCCCATCAAACAGCTAAATCAAGTACTGTGCACAAGACAAATAGGAAGCGTTACTACAGGTCAGTTTGTCATTTGAAATTTAATAGTTAATAAATTCGAGAATTCTCAGTAGTTTATGTAGATGTATAGTACAGATTGTTATCTTAATTGCTTATCTTAGTTAGTTTTCATTTCACATTTTCACAGAAAAGTTTTAAAAATAAAAAATAATAGCTTCATTGTCATAAGACAATTTACAAATGATTTTGCAAATTTCGATCAAAATTTGTATTCTATAAATACTATACATATATAATTGAGATTTAATTGTATTAATAGCTGAACATTTAATAATTAGAATTATTTTTTTAAGATATTAGTTAGTAAACTGTATATATATGTTCTAGATTTGTATATAGTTTGTTGTAGTTGCTTTCTTTACTTAGATGAGTTTCTTTAGCTTAGTTTTTTCTTTCGCTTTCCTAGGACTTAGATCGGCCAATGGAGCCGCTAAACCCATCGGAGTGGATCATCCCAAATGGCTTGGGTTATTTAGACAACCACGGACCGGATCCACCCCTCCAGTTGACGAGCATTCAATTTCTCTCGTCAATAAATGGCGCTAGAAGGAGGGCCTGAAAATTATTAATGGAACAAGGCGGTCGTAAGACTCCTCCACCACCCAACCACTCACCTATAGTGACAAGAAGTCATTCAAACGATAACATCATCCCTCAAACAGAAACCACATCAAACGACGATCTAAGGATCACAGTTGAACCAACAACCCCAAATCCTATAGGTGGTAACATACAAGAGATTGTCCGTCAATCTCTCTTAAGAACACATAGTGCCTTCGCCCATTTAAGGCAACCAAATCAACCTTTAGACCAACCATTAGACTTCTCTAATATCATAGAACAACTTGGAGGCACTAACCTCACTTTAAACCCTACAGATCCAATCCTCACTCCTGTTGTAGGAGGATCTGGAATACCACCCTCACCACCTCCATCATCTCCTTCTTCTTCTGGAGAAGACTCTTCTGACGAAGGCAGTTCCCCTTCTCATCCTTCCACACCGCTTACACCAATGTCCAACCAGAACAATCCTACCAGACCCTGGCTCGACTAGGATGCAGTAGCCGTACCTGGGCCTCAGCATCCCTTACCCAAACATCTGGAGAAGTGGCTCCCCAAGTTTGACCCTGACTCTAAATAGATCGCCGAAGATCACATTAAAAAGTTTATGTTAGCCATCGGACTCTGTAATGTCGATCACGAATACGTAGTATGTAGGTTGTTCCCCTACACTTTGGAGGGTAATGGCTCTACTTGGTACTTTGCCCAGCAACCCCATACCATCGTCTCATGAGAGAAGTTTGAATCCTGCTTTCTTGAGAAGTTTGGAGATGATAAGTCTCCAGAAGTTCTAGTCATGGAGCTTTCTAGCTTAAGAATGAACCCCAAAGAGAAAATAAAAGACTTCAACCAAATATTTTTAACACTAAAGAACCGAATCCCTACCGTCTCGATGCCTACGGAGAATCTTATCATAGCATACTATACTAAAGCCTTGCATCAAAGTATAGCCATTTGGGTAAAACGATCTAAGAAATCCACGTTGTTAGAGGCCTTCGAAGAGGCCAGTCAGATCAAGAAAGACATCCTTAGTTTAAAATACACTACTAGCAACGAAATAGAAACTAGTTCATCTTCCAAAAAGAAAATCGAAATCCTCCCTAGACCTGCTCAAAGTAAAACACAACCTGAAAGCTCGGATTTAGAAAACTTAACTAAAGTCGTCCAAAAACTGTCAAATCAAGTTATAGATTTGAAAAGGATGGACGAAGAAGCTTCTTTGAGCAAAGGGCCTTACAAACCCCCGTTCAGGAAGCCTTTTCCCACCAACCGACCTAATCCAAAAAACGAGGGCCTAAATCTAGAAAGCCTGCAATTCACCCTTCAAACAATTCTAGAAGCCCAGGATAACTTGATGCCTCCTGATATCCCTGAGGAAGTAGTTGAACAAGAGACAGTTGAAGAAGAAGAATCTTCTCCGAACATTTTTTGACACTTCTCGGATAGCATTTTTCAAACTAATTTCGAGACAGTACATCCCTACAATACTAGGAGTAAGACAACAAACAAACCTTCTTCTGAAAACACTACGACTTTTCCCCCAAAACAGTCTAAACCAGCTGAGACTAAACAGAGTCATGTAAACCCCAACTTAGATTATGATTTAGTTGAAGATCTAAAAAATTTAAGGGCTAACATTTTTGTTTATGAATTACTAAAATTTCTGTTTCTGCTACAAAAAATGTTACAGAATATCTATGAGAATAGAAAAAACGGTAACTCAAGCAATAACAAGGTTGTTCAGAACAAAGTTTCTCAGAAGACATCCGCTAAGAATAATTATGATCCTCACGAGAAAGGAATCCTTCCTGTAAATAATGTAACAAATGTAGATAAATTAGCTTTAGAGGTTGCGAGTAAAAAGCCACAAGCTTCCACCATTAGTACTCGCAGAAATGTACCTCCATTTTTGTTAACTTTCGAAATCTTTAATAGGAACGTGCACAATTGTATGGTAGATTCAGGAGCGTCATCCAATGTAATGCCATGGTTTGTATGTCAAAACATTAATGTTGAAGTTGAACCATCCACCTTAAAAATCATCCAACTTGATCGAACTAGTGTTAAAGTTATAGGTGAATTAAGGAATGTACTTATAAGATTATTGTCTAACCCCAAAGTTCATCAAGTAATTGATATTATTTTTGTGGATATTCCAGAAGTGTATGGTCTATTTTTAAGCAGGGACTGGTCAGAGTAGCTACATGGCTATTTCGCGACGGATTGGTCTCACTTATGGCTGCCCGAGAAAGGCAAACCCAACAAGATCAAGGTAAATCGTGAACGCTACCTAAAGCTCACAGTCACGGATTTAAATGATCCCAATGAACCATTTACACCTTCTGTCGATTCACCCAAAATACAAGGGATGGATACTTTTTTCGGCAATTTCATGGCCGAGACTTCAGCTATCATTGATTCGGAACAGTCCGAGATTGAAGCATACATGCAGCCAGCAGTTTTTACACAATGGTCCCATGCACAAGATAAAAATCAAATATCGTCTCTTTACTTTGACGGGTCAAAGTCCAAAGAAGGAGCCGGTGCGGGCTGCGTTATTATTGACCCAGCAGGTAACAAAACCCTGATTGCATGTAGGCTAGAATTTGAATGTACTAATAACACAGCAAAATATGAGGCTTTATTACAGGGTCTCAGAAAAGCATTAGATATGAACATTCAAAATTTGACTGTCTATGGCGATTCGGAAATCGTTGTTAGATAGGTAAGAGATTCTATCCACTGTCTATCTCCACATCTTAAAAGCTACCAATCCAAGGTATGGAATTTAATGAATAAGTTTTTTGCTTTCAATATAAATTATGTTCCTAGATTGAATAATTCTGAAGTTGATCTATTAGCTAACGTAGCTTCCAAACTCTTTCCTGCAGAAGGCTTGTCCCCGAATGCATTCTCCATCGAACTGTTGTTCAGGCCATCCGTTCCCGACAACATCACGAATTCGAGAGTCTTCGATGACGATCAATAGATTATTAGCTTCCTGCATATGGAAGAAACTTTCCAAGGCGCGGTGATTGACGAATGCACTCATGATGACAATCTACGCGATTTCATGGTAATACCAGATCCAAGATCTCCTAAATCTTCATCGGACATGGTAAATTCGATCCCTAAATCTGTAGTTAGATTAGAAAAATTTTACGATCTTCAAGATAAATTCAAAAAATTGGTCAACTATAAAACCAATAGTTCCTCTTTATCATATGAAAAAATAAACTTGGGAACTAATGACAATCCATAGTGCATTAATTTAGGGATGGGGTGTTCTGAACAAGAAAAAGTTGCATTTGTTAAATTGTTTAAGGAATTCAAAGATGTTTTTGCATGGACGTATGATGACCTTAAAACTTTTGACCCTAATATCATTCAACACGCCATTCCTATGAAACCCCAAACCTTGTCGTTTCAACAAAAGTTGAGAAAAATGCACCCTAAGCTTGAACCGACCGTCAAAAAAGAATTAAATAAACTCCCGAATGCTAAGATAATTTTCCCAGTTAGGCACACGCAATTGGTTTATAACCTTGTCCCTGTCCGGAAGAAAAGTGGGGAAATACGACTATGCGTCGATTTATGAAACCTTAATAGAGCGTCTGATAAAGACAACTACCCTGTCCCACCCATGGAATAGATCCTTCAACAGGTATTTGGTTCTGAAAGACTATCCTTATTGGATGGTTTTTCAAGGTACAACCAAGTCCTGATGTCTCCTCCAGACCAACTTAAAACTACCTTCCGCACTCCATGGGGCACCTACGCTTATAGGAAAATGCCCTTTGGACTCATTAATGCCAGTGCCACTTTCCAGAGAGTGATGGACATCGCTTTTTGGGGCTTAATCAATCAATCTGTCGTAGTTTACTTAGATGATGTTACTGTATTTTCCAAAAACAAGATTGATCATCTAGCTCATTTAAGAGTTGTTCTACAGCGATGTCACAAATACGACATTTCCTTGAATCCTAAAAAATCTATCTTCGCAGTAGAACAAGGTAAACTCTTAGGATTTATTGTGTCAAGCAAAGGGATGATTATCGACCCCGAAAGGACCCAAGTCATCTCGAAACTTCCCCCTCCCTCATCCAAAAAGTCTATGCAGTCTTTCTTAGGCCAGATAAACTTTGTCAAGAGATTCGTCCCCAGTTTCTCTGAAATGGTGAGACCTTTACAGAATCTAATTAAGAAATACATGCAATATCATTGGGGACCCTTAGAAAACCAAGCTTTCAATTCAATAAAAAAGGCCATAATAGACGCTCCTTCTCTCATGAGCCCCGACTTTTTGCAAGACTTCACGCTCTACACTTTTGCTTCTGACCGCTCCTACGCTGTTGTCCCAACTCAAAAAAACGCTGAAAACAATGAAGTACCCATTGCCTTTATGAGATCTGCTTTCAAAGGTGCGGAACTTAATTACCTAGCAGTAGATCAGCAAGCCTACGTTGTTTTTAAATCAGTCAAGCACTTCCGATCTTATCTTTTGAAATCTAGGACGAAAATTATTGTCCCTTACCCAGCTGTCAGGAATCTGTTAGTGCAGAAAGAACTAGGTGAAAAGAGGGCGAAATGGGTCACTTCCTTACAGGAGTATGACATAGAAATCACCCCATCTCAAATAGTGAGAGGCCAAGGGCTATCCAAGTTAGTTGTTGACTCAGCAGCAGGACAGAAAGAAGAAAACGATATGTCAAACCCAGGACAACACAATCAAAATTCAATCTGCTATGCACAAAACTCTGTCAGTCCCTGGTATGATGATATAAAATTTTGTCTTGAACATGGGTCAGCCCCCCGTCACTTGGATCCCACTAAAAGAAGAGATTTAAGATTAAAATATGCCTCCTTTCATTTGATTAATATTATTCTGTTTCGTCAAAATTTTGATGGAGTACTAATGCGTTGTCTTGAGAAAGATGAAGCAGAAAAGGTCTTACTAGAATTGCATGCAGGAGAAGCTGGTGGGCATTTTGGTGGTGACACCACTGCCCATAAAGTTTTAAGAGTTGGTTATTACTGGCCCACACTTTTTAGATATGCTCATGCCTTGTGTCGCAAGTGTATTATTTGTCAAAAAGCATCCGGGCAGATACAGAAACCAGCCTTTCCTTTGCAGCTTGTTTCAGTAGACTCCCCTTTTCAGCAGTGGGGTCTTGATATTATAGGTCTTATCAATCCGCCATCCTCACAGCAGCATAAGTTTATCATTACATCCATGGATTACTTTACCAGGTGGCCTGAAGCTGCCACATTAAGAACTGTGAATACCAGTTAGGTAATTGCCTTTTTAAATTCGAACATTATTACTCGTTTTGGTATCCCTAACTGTTTAGTATTCGATAACGCTTCTTATTTTTCGTCTCTTGAGATGAGCAAGTTCGCTCTAGAAAAAGGAATTAAATTGAAGCATTCTACCAGCTACTACCCTCGGGGCAATGGGTTGGTAGAATCAACAAATAAGAATCTGATTAAAATCATCAAGAGAACGGTATCTGAAAATCACAAAAATTGGCATAATGCACTGTTAAACGCAATCTGGGGTGATAGGGTAGCATCGAAAACTTTTGTAGGTAACTCCCCCTTCTTTCTCGTCTATGGAAGAGAAGCAATTTTTCCACCACATATTCTTCTTCCCTCATTACAGCTATCACAGAAAATACAAGAAAAAGATTGTCCCCCTTTGGAGAACCGAATTAACGCTTTAATGAAACTAGAAGAGGTAAGGGCTCAATCTAAACGTAAGTTAGATCAGCATCAACTAGTGGTCAAAAGTTGGTTTGATTCCAACTCTGCCTCTGATAGGAACTTCGAAGTAGGTGACCTTGTTTTGAAATGGGACAAATCGCATGAGGGAAAGGGAGAGCATACGAAGTTTCAGAACTTATGGCTAGGACCGTTTTTAATCGCTGAGAAATTGGGTCCCAGCTCTTTCCGATTACAGAATCTAGAGGGACATCCAGACACCTATCCAGTGAATGGCCAAGCTCTGAAAAGATATTTCGCATGATGACAACCCAGTGTATACTGTGTAAATATTTTTCTTTTGTTTTCTTTTCTTTTGTTTGCTTTTCTTTTGCTGTTTTGGTTTTGATTTTTCCTTACACTTATCAGTTTTTGCTTTTTGGAAATACACATACCTGCATTTATAACTGTTCAGACAAAGAAAACAGAAAACTCTTTCTCTGAAATGACTACTGAAAAATTGTCTAAACATCAAGTATAATGTACTTCTGAAATTTACAACCATGATTGAGAAAAGACTGTTGTTTGAAAGAAGTTTATTGATTTCAATCTGTAAGTAAATCCTGTCACAATCATCCATTATCTTCTTACGTTGTCCCTGTTCCTTAAGGGAATGACTCAGAAGATGTCTCCCTACCTTAGAAGGTTGATTTTGTAAACAAACCATCTCTGAATCTTAATGAAGGACAGTTTTAAAAAATTCTTTCAAGGTCTGAAAAAATATGTCTGAAATATCATAGTTTTCAGCGTCACCCCGCTCAAATATACATCTTTAATAAATCATAAAAAGAGTTGTGGGAAGTGTTTGTAAACCCGCCGGGATGCTGAACAGGTCTGCTGGCAGCGGGTAAATGCATGCATGACGCCAAGACAACTTCATTAGAGTACTGAATAGGCCTGCTGGCAGCAAAGCAATGTCGGGTATATGAAAATTCATAAGTATGAAATCTCTTGACCTTAAAATGTCCTTTATTCTGATCTGGAACTTCTTAGCAGGATGCGGATATCAGAGTGGGTTAAATGGCAACCCTGTGGAGGCTATGAACGCCTGCTGGCAGCAGTGGCTCTGTCAACAGTATTGGAGATTTATCTTTAATATCATGACTCACTTGTCTTAAGACTGTTATCAGTTTTCATCTTTTAAGCACAGTGGGAATATTTGATTAATGATGATGTTTAAACAATTTTCTGGTTGTTTTTGAGTTAGAATTATTCTCATTATCATAATCTGGATTTGTTCTTTTGGCAGAGATAACTGCTTCTACCAGTGTGTCGCCATTGTTGGCAGCCATTTTGCATTTTTATCTTTTCCTTATAAGCTGCCTACACAAGGGTTTTGAACCCTAAGTACTTGTCGTAATTCTTTAAAACAAAATGACACTATTCTCTTGCACTATTTACACATCTGCCTTTTGTTTTCATTTTCACGACTGCAAGAGTGAAAATCTTGAGTCGCAGGTCATGTCGATGGCATTAAAATCATCCTTCGATTGTTATGAATACTCTTGTTCATTTCAACTCAATAATGGTTATACATGGGTCAAAACACCAAAACCTTTATTTACTTTGCATGTTTATAGGTATGATTCCAATTTATAGATTCGCCATGCAATGAGTTTTGTTGTCTTTGGTTGAATCCTTAATACAATGGTGGTATGATGTTCTATTGTCTTTGATTAAATCCTTGGTGCAATGGTTTCATACAACGCATAAACTTTATGATCAAAGATTTGGTGCTATATTCCAAATGTTGTTTCGTTTTAAATCATACAAATGCTATTTTATGATCAAATAGTCGGATCGACTTGTCATGGTTTTTAATGGTTACTTGTTTGGCATGTCGTTTACATTGTTTTTGACACACATCAATAGTAATTTGAATCACCATAGCGCCATCGATTGTACATTTCAAAATGAATGTTTTACATGGTTTATTTCACTCCACCACCCGCGCACATATAGGCATTAATGTCTGCCTTATAGCTCGGGCTACCTCTGATTGTTTTGGGGAAACCTGTGAGCATTCGGTCCTGCGTCTACCCTGTCTAGCCCCCTCATCGTTTACCCTCCTCACTTTGTGCTCTCTCCTATGGGCCCTGTAGTGCGCATAGAACCTAATGGCGTCCAAACGGTGCTACTATTTGACAATGCTCATGAGGACCTGGAGAATAATGGCTGGTTAGTTTTCATCCAAAAATTTGAGGGCTTCAACCGCGCAGTCGCCCAGCAGTTTTCCCTCACATTCGATGGATGTAGGGCCAAGGTTGGAGACATCCAACTAGAATTAAATGAATAATTCCTCAGTTCAGCCACGGGTTTACCAGCTAAAGGGCAGTGGTGGTTTAAGAACTCGAAGGTGGACAAAGTGCCATGGTCGCTCCTATTCACATCGAGGAAAATTGTCAGTTGTGATAGAGGTATGCCTGTCACTGCCCTTAAGTCTAGGTGGCATGATTTATTGGCAATTGTTAAGCAATTTATGACTTGCAAAGGTCGTTATGGTTTAGTGTTTCTTTACCATCTCCAGTTGCTTATGAATTTCATGGATTTCCCTATGAATATGCCTCACTACCTCCTACGCAGTATGTATAAAATGTCTAAACGATTTAAGAGGGAAAAGGTTGATTCCAGCCTTTTCCATCATTGCTTGATCAAAATCGTTATTGTCCATCATTTGAGGCTGAATGGTGACTGTTGGCAAGCTTTCCTATCAAGGAATGGCTTTGCCACTCCTGAATGCATTCAAGTGGACAAGACCGTGGTCATTGAAACCCTTGTTGGGCCAGCCATGCCACCTCCTACCCTCCTACCCGCTGTCAAACCCTCGACTTGCCCCAACATTGACCTACCCGACACTATGCCCGACCCATGTTCGAAAGACAATGCTAAGACCGTTAAGAAGCCTGTAAGGAAGAAGGGAAAGGGTAATACAGATGTCAATAGAAAGGGAAAGAAAGTTGCACGCTGGGTATCCAGGTGCGCTCGGAACAAGCCCAAATGAAACACAGACCAGAAGCCTATTGTTTTGAGCGAAGATTCGGACTCTGAGATTGAACGTTTTTTGACCGAGGAATACCCCTACTCTCATGGCCTCTATTCTATTTAACCCTATGACTACGTGTCCAACCTTCCACCGTGCCTAAAGAATGACCCTAACTTCACCGGAATTAAGATTGACAGTGGAACCCCTGGTAATTTAAAAGAACCCTCACCTGTAGTAACTCAGCCCGATCAACAACAGTGCACTCAATGCAACTCTTGGCTGGAACGATACTACACAGATGTCCCTCTGTTGCAATCCAAAATTAAATCCTTGGAGGAACGGGTTACTGTGTTGTTAAAGGAAAATGATAGACTGCAAGCTTACGATAAGAGGCAAAAGACCACGGGTTCTATCGTCTTCAGAAATGTTGAGTCAGCTACTGCCTTTCTTAACTCAAAGCTATCCTGACCAAATCGTTTTCCTATAGCCCAGGTATGTTATTTCAATATCGATTTTTGGTTTGAATTAGCATAGCCGATTGTGTTTGCTATGAATTAGTTATGTTTTGTTTGAATAGATTCAAAAACGATTATGTTATTTTCGAATTACCGAGAATGATTTCGTTTTGAATTGTGTTTGCATTGAATCAATACAAAAGATTTGTTTGCTAGATCGAATATAGCTCTGTTTTGATGGAACCGATTTGACATGATTTTGTTGTTCTTGAAATAGTATAAACGATTGAATTGGTTCTGAGTTAGTTTGATATAGTTCTGTTTTGTTTCATTCAAAAACAATTATGTTTGTTTTGAATTAGCATAGTCGATTGTGTTTTTGATTGAATTAGTATCAAAGATTGGTTTGATAAATCGAATACAGTTCTGACACAATTCTATTGTCCTTGAATTAGCATAAACGATTGTATTCATTTTGAATTAGTAACAAAAGAATTGTTTGATAGATCGCACACATTCCTGTTACCATTCGATTAATTCAAAAACGATTATGTTAGTTTTGAATTGGCATAAAAGATTTGGTTATTTTTAGTGTGAATGATTGGCTTTGTTTTGAATTAGTAATTAAAGAGTTGTTTGATTCATCGTATACATTTCTGTTATCATTTGGTTGATTTGAAACGATTATGTTTGCAAATATGACCAGCTACAGAATCGTGAGATTCTGTAGCTAGTCATAAAAGTTGGAATTTTGTTGATTTTACAACTGAACGCTATCTAAAATTGTTTATTCTTGTCTATCTTCAAGTGCACACGAATTTCAATAGGACTTGGACCTGATGTGTAAGTTTAGAACATGCTTCTTGTTACATAGTTTTGGTTTAGGTTGTTAGTCTTAGTGAGAAATAGAGATTTGGGAGATTGTTCCCATATTTTTTGCAAACAGTTTTTGATAATTCCCACAGGGATGTTTTACCCTGTGGCCTTTATATACACATTATTTTTTGTAAACAACCCATCACGGTTGGGAGAACAAAGACTATGGACTTATGATTATACAGACTCGAATAGAAGTGGATTTGTTGTACGGCTTTAGCTTCAATTTATCTTACTTTTGTTCAAGTTTCTGTGCATTTTAATTTGTAATCAAATTATTGACTACTTTAGCTATCAAAATTTGTTATAGGTTGATGCGTTATGATTTAAATTCTGTCCATATTTGATGTATCTCATTTTACTCACATCAATTACTCTGTTTGAACTTAATTAATAGAAGGTTTATCTTCTTTGTTATTTGAACAGTTATGTACAAATCGTCGCACTAGGATTTATCTAAATGTTATGATTTGTAAACTATAAGATTGTTGTTGTTTTATATCTTGTTTGTTCTGTCATTCGCATTCAAATAGAATTGTTGCTTCTTGATTACGAGAAGCTTGTGGAAAATCTGTTGTGGGTTTCCTCCCATCAAACAGCTAAATCGAGTACTGTGCACAAGACAAATAGGAAGCATTACTATAGGTCAGTTTGTCATTTGCAATTTAATAGTTAATAAATTCAAGAATTCTCAGTAGTTTATATAGATGTATAGTACAAATTGTTATCTTAATTGCTTAGCTTAGTTAGTTTTCATTTCACTTTTTCACAGAAAAGTTATAAAAATCAAAAATAATAGCTTCGCTGTCATAAGACAATTTACAAATGATTTTGCAAATTTCGATCAAAATTTGTATTCTATAAATACTGTACATATATAATTGAGATTTAATTGTATTAATAGCTGAACATTTAATAATTAGAATTATTATTTTAAGATATTAGTTAGTAAACTGTACATATATGTTCTAGATTTGTATATAGTTTGTTGTAGTTGCTTTCTTTACTTAGATGAGTTTCTTTAGCTTAGTTTTTCTTTCGTTTCCCTAGGACTTAGATCGGCCAACGAAGCCGCTAAACCCGTCGGAGTGGATCATCCCAAACGGCTTGGGTTATTTAGACAACCCCGGACCGGATCCACCCCTCTAGTTGACGAGCGTTCAATTTCGCCCATCAACAAATGGCGCTAGAAGGAGGGCCTGAAAATTATTAATGGCACGAGGTGGTCGTAAGACTCCTCCACCACCCAACTGCTCACCTATAGCAACACCTGAGAGATAATATATATGCACATGGTGAAAATGTTTTTATATCCCAAACCTATATTAGCCCCATGACAGAGATACCAACCTAAATCGTCGACACAGTTTAAGGAAATAAATATCACCATCATTCATCCTTTGATTACAGCAGACGAGCTCTACTAGCCGACATGCAAAAATCACCAGTGAGCCCACCACAATGCAATATTTTAGATAATTGTTGTACCTTATTTCGTAATTTCTTATCTTAAACATAATTATATGACCTTCTACACTTTTGCTTATAAGTTAGGGAAGACTAGCAAAGATTTTGACTTTGTCCATTATGTCACTATTTATTATGCCCACACAACAACCTCCCTAATTTCTTCTCTTGCATTTTCCTAAGAAAATAATTTGGGCCTCCCTACTAAAATTTTCTACTGGAAATCCTCTCAGACTCTCTCATGCAAATTGCAAAGCTCAAATCTCTCTTTTCTCTCTCCAAACTTTACCATTTGTGGAATTTCTTGAAATCACTTTGACCTGCCAATACAAGGCATCAATGAATTCCCTCTGTCTTCGCAGATACATGATGTATCGATAATGTTCATCTCATCGTTGTCAATGTTATCGCACGGTTTGTAGGAAAGGTCTAAAGAGCTTGAGTCAAAGGTTAAAACTGGCGTAACAGGAGCTACCCCACCCACTGTCACCTCGATGGGGGGCTCTTTCTATTTAGGAGGGCTAGTCCAAGGGAGACGTCCCTAAGCAATCTAGGTCAATGAAGGGCTAAGGGTAATAGATCAAGTCAAAGAATTTCCCTT
>ML785533.1:159491-176610 GCA_009831015.1 Picea engelmannii | reverse complement strand
GATGGCAATGTCATTCTGCTAAATACCTATGAACATAATGGGTCGGCTCGTGATGAGACCTCCCATCCTCTTGGTTAGGTCTTGCATTTATTTATTTATCATTTTTCTTAGGGTCCCTTAGTTTCTTATCGAGAGGCTTTTTAATGCCTTCTCGGGGATCTCCTGGGCGAAGCATCTCTAGGTTTTCATTTCATATGGCTTTTATCTTTTACCAGCTGCTTTTACCCCCTGGGCCTTTAGCCCCTTCTTCCCACAAGACAAAATGTACCCTGGAAGGTCATCCTAATGGCCAGACTAGGGGAATGGGATGGATGAGCGGGGTATAAGATGAAAAAGTGATAAGATGGAGGGAGCGGATGATGGCTCTGCAAATCCCCTTTGGTGGCTAACCAAAATCCATGAATATCAGCTTGCTAAGCTACCCCATCAATCACCCCAATGATGGTCAAGTGGATTAGTGTAAGATCCAAGCAGTCATCTGAAATGAAAGGAACCTAATGCATACATAAGAAGGTTATAACGATCAGATATGACACATACCATGATACCTCGGACCAATTACCTCATGGAGCAAGAGCCCTCTCTGATGCAAGCCCAGGTCGGTAGTGATGGAGGCTGGTACTGCTGACAGGACAAGTCTGGCTGAGAAGGAGAAAGATGGGCCCTCCAGGGCCATGCTCAAGTCGATCCTCTCTCGTACTCCATTTCTGGGATCATGTGGGCCTCGAGACATGATCTCCTAGTTATCCCTAGATATCGGGGATAACACACCTTCATTAGCTTCAAACTGAATTTGTTGATACTTTGGTGCTTCTTCATGTTTCATTTGAACATCTACATTTGATTTGATGAGAGATGATTCATCAAATATTACATCTCGGTTAATGGTGATCTTGTGGGTAGTAGGATCCCACAACATGTACCCCTTAATACCATCACCATATCCAAAAAATATAAGCCTTTTTTATTTTGGATCTAATTTAGAACATTGATGTTTCAGAATTAGAGCATAGGCATCACAACCAAAAAATTTAAGATTAGAATAATTACAAGAGTGACATGTCCGTACCTCCTCAGGAATTTTGCATTCTATTGTTGTTGATGGTGCTCAATTCACTAGATAACAAGTTGTAGTTATTGCTTCTGCCCATAGTTCCTGCTACAAATTGGTGTTACTAAGCATACTCCTTGCTCTCTCTAGAAGAGTCTTGTTCATGCATTCAACAACTCCATTTTGCTGAGGAGTATAGGAAGTGGTTTTATGCCTATCGATCCCAAATTCCTTGCAATAATTCTCAAACTCCATTGACGTAAATTCACCACCATTATCAGTTCTTAAACATTTAATGGATCTACAAGTGCTCTTTTCCATTAAATCTCTAAACTGCTTGAAAAATATAAATACATCATCCTTACTTTTTAACATATAGATCCACACCTTCCTAGAGAAATCATCTATAAAAGTTACAAAATATGATTATCCTCCATATGAAATAGTAGGGGATGGCCCCCAAACATCAGAATGGATATAATCAAGGATTCCTTCACTGGTGTGTCTTCCGGTTTTAAATCTCTGCCTATTATGTTTTCCATAAATACAGTGCTTGCAGAAATCTAACTTTAAATACTTTAGACTAGGAAGTAACTTGTGATCAGTTAATACCTTTAATCCTTGCTCTCTCATATGACCCAATCGTTGATGCCACAGTCAAACAGAATCACTTTCGTTCTCAGATACTGTTGTCGCATGATCTGATCCAGTCCTCCCTTCTAATAGAAACAGGTTACCAACCTTCTTTGCTTTCATAACCAGTAGAATTCCTTTATAGACCTTCATAACTCCACCTTGAACAATAATCTTGTAACCTACTGTGTCTAAGACTCCCAAAGAGATTAGGTTCTTCCTAAGCTCAGGTACATGTCTTACATTAGTTAGTATTTTAACAGTTCGATTAAACATCTTAATTCGAATGCTACCAATTCCCACAACTTTAGATGAAATATCATTTCCCATGTAAACTACTCCATCATCTATAGACTGGTAAGTAATAAACCAGTGTCTATGAAGACACATGTGGTTTGAAGCACCAGAATCTAATAACCATTGTTGATCATGACATGAACCAATACTAATTGATAAAACTTCATCAACTATACCTGAACCTATTGTTGAACCTATTTCGGTTGCATTTGCTTCCTTCGTCTCTTTTGGGGGTTCTTCTTTGGATGCTTGTTATCGCTTCCAATAGTCCTTCTTCAGGTATCTAGATTTTCCACAAAACCATCACTTAAGCTTTCTCTTTCTTCCCTTTGACTTTGACCAAGAGAAATCCCTCTGACCCTGTCCTCTTTCTTTAGGTCTGCCTCTGACCATCATCACTTCGGATGTAGAGGTTTCTAGATTGGATTTATTCCTTGTTTCCTCAAGCAGTAAAGCTCCAACAATATCATCAAACTCAATACTTTCTGTTGAACTGAAACTAATAAAGGTGACGAAATGATCTCATGACGCGGGCAAAGAACACAATAATGTAATTGCCTTATCTTCAGATTCTAATTTCACTCCCATGCTAGTCAACTGAACTAAGAGAGTATTAAAAGTATTATATGATCAGCTATCTTTGTACCTTCCTTCATGCACAAACTGTACAATTTCCTTTTCAGGAAGATCTTGTTTGTCAAGTATTTTGTCAGGCTTTCCATCTTTGACCACAAACCAATTGTTGCCTTCTCTGAGACAATGTTGAATAGTACATCGTCGGCCAAACACAGGCGTATGGCACTTAGTTCTCTTGCATCCATCTCATCCCAGTCATCGTTTGTTATGGATGCGGGCTATTTTTCTTTTCTCAAAAGCGCCTTCACCACACCTTGTTGCACAAGCAGATCATGCATCTTAACCTTCCAGATCTCAAAATTGTTCTTGCCATTGAATTTCTCAATTTTGAACTTAGCACTCTGCATATTTTTCATTAGAGGAAACATAAAAACAAACACCACTGCTTGTAATATCCAAGTCCCTTTCAAAAAGTATGTGGAGGAATAATCTTATGTAGTTTAAAAAAGGAATCCTTAATGTTGAACCAAAGAAAAAGTTTAAACCATAAAGTATTTAAGAAATATAAATTCCTTAAAAAAAAATCAATACTCACATACATCCACCTTTAAATCTCTATCCATTTAATAAATCATTCCTTTAAAAAACTATACATATATTTGACTTGTTGTATATTTAATATTAAATTCCAAACAACCTTCATCCCTTTCCACTACCATAAAAACCCATACCTTAAATTTTTTGAAAAAATATATATTCATACGAATCTTTTGAAAAAGGGAGGTCAACACTCCTTTGGAGTATATAGAAGGGCGCTGAACTAAAATGAAGAAAAATCCATAAGTCCACTACCATGGCTGGTGCTCCCTTTGGTAGGTAAGGTGAGCGTTGGCTCCCTCTCGACGCTCCCTCTAAGATCCCAGTGCTATTTTTGATCGACACTCCCCCTAGACCTATTGCCCAGCATCGACGCTCCCTTCACAATGGTAGCCAAGTGCTAATGTAAAAAATCGGCACTCCCTTGCAAAAGATGGCACTGCTCGACACCCTATCAGCATTTCTCATTTTTAGCGACTTCCAACTTGGCTTCCAACTCTGCTCTGATACCACTTGTTGTAATTTGCAAATGTGGAAACACAAATTAATATAAGATAGTCAATAAGAATGCAGACAAGAAACACAACAATTTACGTGGTTCACCCAAACGTTGGGCTACGTCCACAAAGCATAGGTATCGGTTGTCTTATTATTCAAATCAAGGAGATTACAACAAGCTCACACTCATATCAAACCCTCATGTCTTCCTCTACGGGATTATATACATTACATAGGAAAACTGATTATTAAATGTAATCTCATCCATATTCTAACTTGGTCGTATTGGTTTCAACCAACACCGGATTATAGGATCTGAAATCCTATTCATGGAAGAATTTTTTGTCACCGTTTCCAACATACATTCGATGATAAGCACTATTAAGAAAGTTGCATGGAAGAATCTGATCAAATTTTCTCAGATGAAAAAGTTGAAAAATAAGTGTAGGACTCATCCAAATCTTGGGAGAAATTTAAGTGAGAGGTTGATGCTTCTGCAGCCTTTGCATGCACTACTCTTTTTTCTACAATTTAAAATAAATCTGAGATGCAACTTACTGAAGCATTTGGTGAAACACATGCATCTCTCCTTGAGTCTGCATCGTTGGACACTTGGCCAAGAGTAAGGAAACTTTTGCAAAATGAGACAAAGAGTAAGTATTAAATTTCAAGTCTGCAATTGTTGAATTTGAGATCGATGATGAGACTACCTATGAGTTGGTTGAAAGTCTTAAAGATTATGGAAGAAGTTGTTACAAGTGGAATATCCATTGGCATAAGCAACATCACTTCTCAAATGAAGAGCATTCAAAGCTTACAACTCAAGGAATTTCTTTTGGAAGCAATTTGTGCAAAGGTAGTCTTAGTAGCCTCCATTACCACTAAGATAGGGAAACGATTCATTTCCAGGCAATTTATGGATATGACTAGAATCAGGATTGAAGAGTTTCTAGTTATTGTTCCTAAGCTAGTTGGAAGAGGGAAGCAACATACTTATATAAAGACTAAGAATGTCCGTTATGTATAACAACCAATGGAATCTTCGTATTTGTTGTTTATCGCCAACAAACAAAGCAATATCCTCTAGGATCTTGACACACTAAGGTTGTTCTCCAAACTAGGGCCAAAATACTCCCCTGAATTGGATGAAAAAGGAATATGTAGAATGGCATTTGAGATAATCATTACATTCGATGAAGCTATCGCACTTGAGCATAATGAGAATGTGACCATTATGCAAATTAAGCAATTTTGTGGCATGGAGAGTCCTTAAAAGCGACTTCAGAAAATAATAATGCAACGCAATATAGATGAGACAAAAGATGTTATGAAACGAAAAGCAAGTGAGAATAAGGACAAATGTTGGTAAATGAAAGGTCATGGGGAGAAGGCAGAATTCCAAGAGCCACATTGAACTTCAATAAATACAGAGATTGTATCCAAGGGGATTTTTTGCTCTTCCAACATTGTACATTTTCTGAACTATTTTGGGGAATTCGGTGTTAACTAAAATTGAGAATCCCTCCTTGAATATTTCATGTACTATCACATAAAATTTTAATAAGAGAAGCATGTTTGGGCTAAGTTGTTTTTGGAAGAGCTTTGATTCTCATGTTGGATGTATTGTGGACTATTCCTTTGTGTTTTGCTCATCACTCAGGTTGTGTAAGGATGTACTTCATATTGTATACTAATATTGTGTATGATGGTTGCATTCTTATTTCTGTTCTTCGGAGCATTTTTTTCTAAATTCGTGGGCGTAGAACCATAAATGATTGTTTAAATGCTAGACTATTCTGTATTTGCATATGTTTATTCATATTGTTCTCTCTTCTCTGTGAGAACTATTTCTCATACCCTTGATAGGAGCATGGTTGGTTTTATGTTTTCTTTCTGGTTACCTTAGTTTCATCTATATGCATGCATCTTATATTAGTTGCATTTCATTATTTATCTTAGAAATCCTTCATCGGTGAACCGGGCGGCAACCGGTAAACCCAAACTAGAAATGTCTGCCAGGCCAAAATCTAGATGGGTTCCCTATTTCAAACAGTGAGAGGTCTAACTGGGACTTCTTATTGGGGATAACCCCTGTTGTTGACAAAGGGAATTTTTCCCATGTAAATAGGTCCTAATCTCCCTAAACCCTCAAGTAGATAATATAACATGTTTTGCTATGTAATAAAGGTCGTCATTAGTAAATAAGGCCTATGTAATAATGTGAAAACGTCTAATGTAAGAATACTTACTAGAAAGTTTTGCCTTTAGAAAGTTCTTCCTCTAGAACATTATCAAGAAGATATAATTAGTATATATAGGGGTAGAAAGCATGGAAAATCTTGTCTTGTGAAATCATTTGTACTCGATCTCTACTCTGTTGGAGGTTGCACCCTTAAAGAGGAAATTGAACTTTGTTCTCAAGGTAATAAAGGTATCATCTTTTGGATCTATCATGTCATTGTACTTATTGATTTGTTTCTTTATGCTAATTATTGTGATAACAATTGTGCTATTGCTCGATATATTTCCTTCTAGTAACATACAAGTGGTATAGGATCTCTTTCCTCTACATAATTTTAGAAGAAAAAAAAAGAGGCTATAGACATGTTTCAGTGTCTATAAAGCACAGTGATCTATCATTAAGTGGGTAAACTATGGTTGGGGAAGAAAATACACAGGAACTACACATGGTTTCACCTTGTTCGAAACCCTTGTAACCCCTATTGGTACCCCTTGGAGTAGTGCCACATCAAACAATGCATGTACATGGACTTTCACTCCCACATACCCTAGGGTATATTAGGAGTCCCATAGGTATTCTAAAACTAGTCGTAGCTCTACCAATCAACTGACTGATTGTTATAATGGCACAAGGAACAATACTCAGGAAAACCACTCTCGCATACCTAGGTAACCAGGTAGTACAACTAAGGGTATGGTTAACCCTCCTTAGTTAGAGCCCCGATATATTTGGTTGAGTACTATTGTTGGACCCCACAAGTATATAAGAGAGTTATAGCACAAGGCACTCCCTTGTCCTTAGGAACCCTCAAAACCCTAACCCTTAATGTCAGAACAAAACAAAACAAAACATAAATAGTGTTGAAATTTTGCACATCGAGTGTGGGAAACCTTGCTTCTTGCATCTAGGCTAGGAAATTCTTACACAATATTCAGTATTAAAAATTTGGGCATTCTTTCACCGCAGTATTATTCAGCGGGAGTAAAAAAATTAAGAAAACAAAATAGTGGTCCCACTGGAACCCCTATTTGGGACCTATCCCACCAGATTCCTCTCTTCGCACTAGTTTCCATGGTACCCCTCTCTCATAATATTTTTTTGCGTGGACCCACCCACCCTCTCCAACACCCTTATTTAGGACCCATCTCATTATATTCCTCATTTCACACTAATCGCAATGATACCACTCTCTCATAATCCCTCAAGTGTGAACCCACCAACCCTCTTCTTGCCAACTTATCTCCCAGATGACCACCCGCAACCAAGACCTTGACAACGACATCACTTCCCTAGACAAGTCCTTGACCAACCTCAAAAATCATTTCCAAGAATATCAAGCCAAGAATGATCCCAATTTCAATCTAGTTACTTCAAACATTGCTACCATAAATTCCAAGCTCACTAAACTAGACGGCCTCTCTGTCGAGATGAAATCCCTAACCGCATGGTTTCATCAATCCAAGGGTCCTCTCTCCTTTGAACAACCTTCACACTAAGAGGGAATTTACTCATCCCATTCCATGACCTTTCATTCTAACCCCCTTTCTCATGACCTGCATCTTCATAAAGTAGAGGTGAATAAATTTGATGGCTCAGACCCCATCGGTTGGGTCAGTCAAATGGAAAATTCTTTCTCATTGCATGTAATCACTGATGACTTAATCAAACTTCATGTCGGGATCCTCTATTTGGATCCAGAACATTGGCAATGGTGGAAATGGTGTAATAATTCACACTGAGATTATTTTACTTGGACCCAATTTGTTACAAACCTTTATGAACGCTTTGACACATACACTCATCATTTGGTCTATTTGACCAAGTTTAAATAGTCTGGTATAGTTGAAGACTACATCACTTCCTTTGAGCAATTGGATTTATGAACTAAAGGTATGTCAAACACCTTCTTCCATGAATTATTTATTAATGACCTCAAGGATGACATTTGATCTCATGTCCCAATGGCTTGCCCATAGACTTGGCTTGAAGCCACTTACTGATCTAGGGAAGCCTGATAGGTAGTATCATATAAAATATAAAATCCATCCTTTATTCCACGTTATTTCCCAACCAATCCAGCTCCTCCTTCCCGTCCTCTTAAGGTCTAGAAATTAACCAGGGTGAAAATTGTTGAACACCAACTTAAGGTTTTTTGTTACAATTTTCATGAAAAATGTTTTTCGAGGCACAAATGTAAGAAGAAAATTATTTTTATGGCCATTTCAAAGGACATTTTTTAATATGATGGTGATGTTTCCCCTTCCAAAGCATTTCCTCAGGCCGATGATTCTAACCCACCCTCTAATCCACCTAAGTTCAAACCTCTCATATCTATGCATGCTCTCACTAGTATCTCACCTCCCCAAAACCTTAAGTTAATTGGATATATAAGGCATCAGAAAGTCATTATCCTCATTGACAGTGGCAACACCCATCATTTCATTCATCGCCAAATTTCTCAAGAGATCCTTTTTTATATTCATGCAGTCAATAAATTTTCAAATCATGATTTCTAATGGTGGTTCCATAAAATGTGGGGGTCGTTGTGAAAATGTTTTCCTTAAAATTGGTGATTATAATCTGAAATCCCACATGTTTACTATTGAAATGGGTGGTTGTGACATTGTTCTAGGTGTTGAATGGTTACGTATGCTCGACCCCGTCACCATGGAATTCAAGGAATTATACATGAGATTCCAATATAATGGACTTCAATACAATTTCCAAGGCATCATGGTAGGTTCCCCCAATATTGTCAGTTCACATCGAATGGAAAAAATCCTTAAAAGGGTCATTTCTCACATTATTTCCCATTTCCATGCCATTCAAGCAGTTACGACTCCCTCCCCCACTATTCATCCTAACATGCAACTTCTCCTCTCCAAACACCAATCCATTTATTACAACCCCCAAGGACTCCCACCTTCTTGTGGCCCCCATGATCATTCCATTTCACTGGTCCCATGTAGTCTTCCTCCCAATTTTCACCCTTATCATCACCCCTTTTCTTAGAAAAATGAAATTGAGAAAAATGTTCAAGAATTGTTAGCTACTTCAAGAATTGTTAGCTACGAGTGTCATCTTCCCTAGTACAATATTGTATTCCTCTCTCGTGGTCATGGTACTCAAGAAAGAAGGTACTTAGTGCATCTGACCTAATTTTTTAGCTCTAAACAAAATTACCATCAAAGATAAATTTCCAATTCCCATCATTGATGACCTTTTGGATGAACTGAGTGGTGATCAATTATTTACCAAACTTGATATGCATTTTGGCTACCACTAGATACATATGGAGGAGGTCAATATTCCTAAGACTTCATTTCATACTCATGAAGGCCATTATGAGTTCTTGGTCACTCCCTGTAGCCTATGTAATGCACCCTTCACTTTCCAAAGTCTCACAAATCATGCCTTCTACCCCTTCCTTTGTCTTTTTATATTAGTCTTCTTTGATGATATCCTCATTTATAGTAAAACTTGGCAATCCCATCTTTCCCATGTGGATCAAGTCTTACACTTACTTTCTCAGCATCAAATCTTTTGCAAGCAGTCTAAATGTGCCTTTGGATCTTATGAAGTAGAATACCTAGGCCATATTATGGGTAAGGATTGTGTCTATGTGGATCCTAAGAAAATCAAACCTATGAAGGATTGGCCCCACCCTAAAACTCTTAAAATTTTGTGAGGTTTCCTGGGTTTAACTGGATATTATTGAAATTTTTTCCAGAATTATGGCAAAATTGCATCCCCACTCACTACCCTCCTTAATAAAAATGATTTTAGTTGGAATGTGGTCGTTGATCAATCCTTCCAAGATTTGAAAGAGGCTATGTGTATGACTCCAGTTATGGCACTTCCTGACTTCACAAAGACTTTTGTTTTGGAGTGTGACACCTTTAGGAAATGCATTGGGGAAGTTCTCATGTAAGAAGGAAAACCATCGGCCTTCACTAGTAAACAACTTTCTAAGAGACACTTGGGAAAAAACACCTATGAAAAGGAAATGTTGGTTATTTTGCATGTGGTGGATATCTAGTGTCCTTACTTGATTGAGCAATGCTTTCAAATTAAAAATGATCATCGTAGCCTCAAACATTTTTTGGAACAAATGATTTCATTCCCTCAGAAACAAAAGTGGTAGGCCAAAATGTTTGGCTATGATTATGGGGAAAAGAGAATGTGGTTGTTGATGCTCTTTCCAGGAAATATGAAGAAGAAGGATCCCTCTTTTCACTCTCCTTCATTGTAGACAATTGGTTAAAGGAAGTTCATCATGAATGGTTCCAAGATCCCAAACTTCATATCTGGATACAACAATTGCAATAAGACATGAATGCATCTTTGAAATACAATTGTAAAAATGAGGATCTTTGCTACAAAGGTCGCATGAATTTGAGAAAACAATCCTACTTTAAATCCATTTTTCTCTCTTAACTTCATGCTTTGCTAATAGCATGGAATTTTGGCTCTCACAAAACATATGAACTGATCAAATGTTCCTTTTTCTAGGAAGGCATGAAGCAGGACATACACACTTTTGTGGCTAAATGTGATACTTGTTGTTGGATAGGAACTGTGGAAATAGTGTTCATGAAAATCCCATGGAAGATGTGCACGGCAGCAGAAGAAAAAAGACAAGGTAGAAGCAGAGTGCACAGTAAAGGCACATCCAGGCTCGAGAGTGCACAATTGAGGCACATCCATGAGTACAGTGCATACAAAGAACATATTTAGAGGAAGAATAAAGCATAGAAGAAAGAGAGTGAAAAGGAAGGAACACAGTTCGACATGCTACAAATAGAAAGACACGTAAAAGTAGGAAGACTAGCTATCGAGAAGGAAAAAGCAACATGCACGTGTAAAAGTAGGTAAAGCAGTTTGAACAGTAAGTCAAATTGAGTTGTCATGAATTGTAATAGGGTTTTGGGATGAGAAAAGTAGGGTTTTAAGCCCTAGAATTCATGTATAAATATGTAATGGGTTGGGAAGATAGGGGTTGTCTCTGGTTATGTTATGTTTTTTTCTCTAGATGCACTATCGAGAGTTCCAGTTTTGTGAGAAGAGTGATAGAATAGACTGAGAAGGAAAGAGTCTATGTTTGAATGTTAAGGAGATGTTGCAAAGAGAGAGAGAGGCTTGCACTACAAAGAGGCTAGGCTAGATGAAGGAAAATATAGCATGATGTATGTTTTGTAAGTGAAGTGTGCAATATTGAGACACTTACAGAAACAATAATAAAGAAGCCAGTCGTTGTGGAAGTAGCCCAAAGTTGGGTGAACCATGTTAACTACTATGTTTACTTGTCCTTTATGAGATGGATCATGAATATTCTCTTTATGCATGTTAGATTAGATCTACTCCTTACATGATAGCTATGAAATAGTTATGAATGTTACAATACTTGGTTTATGTTGCAATCTGAGGTATAATGGTAATACATAAATGAATTCACTAAGTAACCTAAGGAGAGAAAATACAGAATAACGTGCGCAGAACATATAAGTAAGATTGAAAAGGATGATCACCTCCCATTCCCTCACTACTGTAGAAACTCGGTTCTTACAACCCCAATAGATGCCTTAGGTGAGACTTCACTTGCATGCAAGTGATGCCAAAAGGGTTGGTGTCTAAAGGGTTTTGTTGGTCAAGATAACTCGAACCTAGGGTCTTACAACCGTGCACACACCAAAAATTGGTTCTGTTGTTGAGACACAGAATCTTTGATTGAGGGAATGTCTTAGAGGTCGACTAAGAAAGAGATATCGAAATGGTTAGAAGGGAAGGAAGGAGAGTTTGCTCGGAAAGAGAATAGAAACCCTTGGATGAGTGATGAGCAATGGATGCAATGGATGCAAAGGTATGTGTACACAAAGTTGCATGAATTTTTCTTTGGAGAATTTTCGATTATTCTGATTGAGTGGTTAGAAATATTAGTGGAGAATAATGGAAGGTACCGAACTACAGCACCAAGGAATTGCACTCCTAAGTTGGTAAGACAGATACATTATGTAAGTAATAAAACTTCTCACATAGTGGATTTCTGGTTGGATAATATATTAGGAGGATATATTACATAATTTGTAGTGGATTGTACCTAGTCTTACAGTGTTGCAGAAAGGGACTTATTCAAAGGTCCACGCGGAAGGTTCATGAAATCATTGGGTACATGGATAAATATGTTGTTGTGTAACAAGTGCATGATGATAATCGAGTCTAACTACTAAGGGGCTTTGTGCACATAGGGGAATCGGGGGATGACAAGAGGATAGTCTGAGGATAGGAGAGAATGAAGGAAGAAATGAAGAAGGGAGGGAGGGACCGAAGATGCAGAAAACCAAAGAAGTTGTATCAGAGGAAGAAGATGAGTTTGGAGTACTACGTAGTGGAAGAAGGTACAAGAGTAAAAAGACTGGAGCTAAGAAAGGAGATCCGTGCGATGAGCCAAAGTGGAGAGGACCTTGTGTAATAGTCCATATCGTGGAGATACCACACATAAAGGAGATGAAGAGGAGTTCCAATCCAGTCCTATAATAGAAGATCCATCAAGTCCTACTCAGACTGGATCATGTGTCAAATCCACGACCCCATGTGCGTCACCACAATCGAATATAACAATTGAAGACTTATCAAAATAACTCATAGTTAGAAAGGGAGGATAGAGTAGTAGAAATCAGAGTAGTGGAAGTAGTGCGCAGAGTCATAGTCAACTAGCATCGCCAAGAGAGGGTACTACACAAAGAAACATGGCAAGAGTGGATAACACCCTCAAACTGCCTGAGTTCCGAGGAGTTGGGTCAGGGGACCTAGAACAACATCTATTTGTTTGTGAGATAATTTGTGCTGCAAAGAATGTCTAGAATGAGGCCATAAAGATTGCGTAGTTGGAAACAACATTTAGAGGTCATGCATTAGTCTGGTACATGAATTTGCAAAGTACCACACCTACAGGACAAGCGAGGACTTTGGTGGAGTTAAGACAAGCATTGTTGAAAGAGTTCAAGAAGCCAAAGTTTGAGTCGTAATAAATTACAGAGATGAAGGAAATTAAACAAGTGCAGACTGAATCAGTCTAGGATTATGACCAACGTTTTAAGGATATAATGGGTAGACTGACATTCCAGATCCGATCAACGTCATCAAGAATGTTTTGTTGCAGGACTTATACCACACATTCACAGGTCGTTGATTCAACAGAAGGTTGCATCGTAGCCTGAAGCTTTGGAGATTACAATGAAATTGGAGGCATCCCCTGTAGGAGACAGTGGAGGGATGGCTCAAGTCCAGATGCAGTTGGCTACCAGAAAGAAGGCATGAACCAAGTATAGACTAAAAGAAAGACAACTCTCCTTCCTATACAATGCCAGTAGATTCTGTTGAATAAGCAGTTGAGCTAGTTGATCAAATCTCATTATAGGGAACCACCACCACCACCAGTAGTAGATCCTACAAAGTCGGTTTAAGCATTACTAGAAGAAGCAGCTTTTTCAGTTGATTAATGTGATCTGATCGGTTGGGCACCCAGGTTATGAAATATCTAGGCCTAGAGGTATAGGACCGGCATAACCGATTGATTCATTTAAACCAAGAGCATAATACCCAGTAACATACCTAGTTGGCTATCCGGTTGGAGATCGATACCCAGCAGCATATAAACCTGGTCTTTCATATATTGATCCCTACCTTGATCATATCCAGTACCCAGTGAAGATCCAGCCACATCAGTGGCATATACTCTAATAACAATTCAATGGAATAACTCACAAAAGGGAAAGAGAAATGAGAACAAGTTTGGTGTACCAAGTGTAGGATTGAAGGCCACCACAAGGACGAATGCCCAAAATTCACACAGTTTTTGGCGAATGGAGCACCAAATCCATTATCGGGAGGGGGATATTGTGAAATATGAAAGAAATGGGGACACCATCCAACCAAATGTACATTACTACAGAAGTATCAGAGTACCCCAAGAAACTTGTTTTACAACTTTTTCAAGTCAGTTAGACATGAAGAGAAGGATTGTCGCGCATTCGATTTGATGAGGGAGCGCACTTCAGATATGTACAAGATTCAGGAAGAGAATGATATGACAGAAGGAGGTGGTCCATAGTATATTAATTAGAGAGGCTTTAATCCATAAAACATAAGAAATTTTGGTAGAGGAGGAAGAGGGTCGATAATATATTACAAGTGTAATCAACGAGGACACTTAGCTCGTAACTACCCAAATTCGTGTACAATGTGCACATATCGTAGAGAAATGGACCATGTGACAGAAGAATGTCCTCAACTACTTGCGAAATGGAAGGCAAGAGGAAATCAAAACTAGAATCCAAATCAGAATGTACAGAAAATATCAGCCAAAAAATGCAATGAAGGACCGAGAATAGAAGTTGTTATGCACGGAGGAGCTAGGACGGGAGTTGATGTGATGAATGGAAGGAAGAAGGATGATGATACAAGAGAATCGCCCCACCTCAGCATGTGCCAACTGATTAGCACGAGTGGTGCACATTTAAGGAAGGGAGAGGCCCTGCCCTCTCATTTTACCTTCAAAAATCCAAATCATGATCAAGACAATTAATGCTGGCAGGTTGGTAGAGCCAAGTTGTGCCTTCGTACAAGCTGTAGGTAAGGTTTCCATTAAGTGGTTGACGGTAGGAGAGATATGTATTTGATTCGTATTATATTTCCATCATTGTAATATGCCTCATTAGTCAGGCGTTTTTTTAATGGTTGTTGGTTGTGGAGCCTGATTATCTTCCTGATTCAGAGGTCTTTTACTTTCAGCCGTGTTTATACCCCATGAAGTATTTACACCCCAAAAGTATGTACACTCTTCCATGAAGGGGAGTGCAAAGGGGGGGTATCCCCTCTGTAGGGTCCGGGGGGGCTATCCCCCTGGCTGGGGGGTTTGGGGGAAAGCAGGCCCCCAGTGGGGGTTCAGGGGCGAAGCCCCCGAAGGAAAAATTGCCTTGTAAATGTATATTTTAATTTTATTGCAAATCTGGACCATTCATTATAAGGTCGCAGATCTAACGATAGAGATTATGTTAGGGTTTTTTCCCTAGAAGGCAACCCTCTTTTATGAGGGAAATGTATTGCATCTATGCATTATGGCGAACATTGTATTCTGAGATAGGAGACTATGAGAGAAAGAAGAGGAAGTTACAGTGGGTTTTGTTGTAGGTTGTATCCCTTCATATGCTAGATAATAATAAAGGAAGTACCTGGCAATTTCTCTGGTGGACGTAGCCCACACTGGGTGAACCACGTAAATCTATGTCTCTATTGTATTGTGTATATTTTGTGTTTTGTTACCGCATTTGTTTTATTTTATTGCTCCACGGTCCTGTTTTGCTAACAACTAGTATCAGAGCGAAAGGTAACTCGTAGGAAAAGAGGGTTCCTGGTTCAAGTGGGAGCAATGTCGGAAGATGGAAAGTTTAGGGTCGAGAAATTTAATGGCCAAAACTACCAGTTATGGAAGATGCAGATGGAAGACTATTTATATCAGAAGGATCTATTCCTACCATTGGGCAGAATAGCAAAGAAGTCGGCGGCTACGAAGGACGGAGAATGGGAGATTCTTGACAAAAAGGCTCTAGGAACGATACGGTTGAGCCTGGAAGCATCGGTGGCTTTCAATATTTCCAAAGAAAAGACAACGAAGGGTTTGATGGACGCATTGGCCAAATTGTATGAAAAACCCTCGACGTCCAATAAGGTATTCTAATGAAGAGATTATTTAATATGAAGATGTCGAAAGGTGGGTCTGTTGCAGATCATTTAAATGATTTTAATACGGTTACTAATAAACTAAGTTCTGTAAAAGTGGACTTTGATGATGAGGTCGGGGCTCTTCTAATATTGTGCTCATTGCCAGAAAGCTGGAATGTCTTGGTCATGGCTATAAGTAACTCTGTCTCTGGTTCAAATACTTTAAAATTTGATGATGTTGTTGGTGCTATACTTAGTGAGGAAATGCGATGGAAAAGCACAGGTGAGACATCAGGAAATGCATTGAACATGGAGAACAGGGGAAGACAAAAGGATAGAGGAAAGGGTTTCGGGAACCGTGGGAATTCTAGGAAGGGTAGATCCAAATCTAGACTTGGAAAGATAGAGTGCTGGAATTGTGGGAAGAAATGACATCTGAAAAAAGATTGCAGAGCTCCAAAGAAACAAAAGGATGGATAGCAGGAGAGAAATCAGAAAGCAAATGTAACAGGTGATGTGTTACAAGATGCTTTGATTCTTTCTGTAGATAATATTTCTGAGTCTTGGATAGTAGATTCAGGGGCTTTATTTCATGCCACACCCCATAGGAAACATTTTCTAGATTATGTTCAAGGTGATTTTGGATAGGTTCATTTGGGTGATGATGCACCATGCAAAATTGTTGGAATGGGAAAGGTAAAAATAAAGCAATGCAATGGAAACCAATGGTTGTTGAAAGAGGTAAGACATGTTCCAAATTTAAAGAAAAACCTAATTTCAACAGGGCAGTTGGCAAGTGAAGGTTGTGTATCCATATTTACAAATAAGACATGGAAGGTCATCAAAGGATCATTGGTGATAGCAAAAGGAGAGAAGGTAGGTACATTGTATTTATGTACTAGTAATAATGACTCTTCTATCTCTTTAGCTTCTACGGGAGTGGATACAGCACTGTGGCATCATAATCTAGGACACATGAGTGAGAAGGGTATGCAAATACTTCACAAAAGAAATTTGATGCCAGATCTTAAACAAATTGATTTGGACTTCTGTGAGCATTGTGTTTATGGAAAACAAAAGAGAGTCAGATTTCTCAGAGTCGGGAAAGAAAAGAAGAGTGAAAGGTTAGAGCTTGTGCATACACATGTATGGGGACCAGCTCATGTATCATCTCTTGGTGGCTCTCATTATTATATTACTTTTATTGATGATGCAACTAGAAAAACTTGGGTTTATTGCATTCGACAAAAATCTGATGTTTTTGATATTTTTAAGAAATGGAAATCTTTGGTTGAGAATGAGACAGGAAAAAAGTTGAAGTGTCTTAGATCAGATAATGGAGGTGAATATTGCAGCAAGAATTTTGATGATTACTTTTCATACCATGGGATTCGTAGAGAGAAGACAGTTCCAAGAACACCACAAGAAAATGGTGTGTCAGAAAGGATGAACAGGACAATCATGGAGCATGCAAGGAGTATGAGATTGCATGTTGGTTTGCCCTT
>ML785533.1:97943-158454 GCA_009831015.1 Picea engelmannii | reverse complement strand
ATTTATATGCAGCAGCCACAGGGGTATGAGGTCAAAGGGAAGGAGAATTTGGTATGCAGGTTGAAGAAGAGCTTATATGGCCTAAAGAAAGCTCCAAGGTAGTGGTATCTGAAGTTTGATAGGTTTATGACAGAACAGGGTTATAGTAGATGTCATTCTGATCACTGTGTTTATTTTAAAAATCTAGAAAATGGAATCTTTATTATCTTGCTATTGTATGTAGATGACATGCTTGTTGCAGGGTCTAATATGTAGGATATAAATGTGCTCAAGAATAAATTAGGCAATTCATTTGCGATGAAGGATTTGGGTGCTGCAAAGAAAATCCTTGGTATGAGAATAACAAGAGACAGGAAAAATCGCAAACTGACATTGTCTCAGGGTGAGTACACAGAGAATGTGTTGGAGAGGTTTAGAATGCAAAATGCAAAACCAGTTAGTACACCTTTGGCCAACCATTTCAAATTAACTAAGGAAATGTCTCCAAAGACATGGGAGGAGATAGAATACATGTCCAGGGTCCCATATTCATCATTAGTTCGCAGCTTAATGTAAGCAATGGTTTGCACAAGACCAGATATTGCACATGCAGTGGGAGTTGTGAGCAGATATATGAACAATCTAGGTAAAGAACATTGGGAGGTAGTAAAGTGGATTCTTAGATACTTGAGAAGTACTGCTAATCATGCATTATGTTTTGGAGGTTCAGAAACTATTCTACAAGGATATGTTGATTCAGATATGGCAGGTGATAAAGATAGCAGGAGGAGTACCACAGCGTATGTGTTTACTATAGGTGGAACAGTAGTAAGTTGGATTTCAAAACTGCAAAAGGTTGTTGCACTTTCAACAACAGAGGCAGAGTATGTTGTTGCTACAGAGGCTAGTAAAGAGATGATTTGGTTATAGAGGTTTATAGAGGAATTGGGAAAGAAGCAAGAGAATAGTAGGTTGTACTGTGACAGTGAGAGTGTCATTCATCTTGAAAAGAACTCAGCCTTCCATTCGAAGACTAATCATATACAGTTGAGGTACCACTTCATATGATCCACCTTGGAAGATGGACATTTGAAGTTGCAAAAGATACACACTAGCCAGAATCCTGCAGACATGTTAACAAAGGGAGTAACCAAGGAGAAACTGAGTTCATGCTCAGTTTCAGTTGGTCTTCAAGAATGAAGATGAAGATGAGAAATTTGCTAGGTCCAAGAAGGTTCAGAGTCCAGCATATACAGCAGTGATGGAGTTGTTGAGATCAGTCTCCAAGTGGGATATTGTTGGTTGTGGAGCCTGATTATCTTACTGATTCAGAGATCTTTTACTTTCAGTCGTGTTTATACCCCATGAAGTATTTACACCCCAAAAGTATGTACACTCTTCCACGTGGGGAAGTGCAGAGGGGGGGTATCCCCTCTGCGGGGTCCGGGGGGGCTATCCCCCTAGCTGGGGGGTTTGGGGGAAAGCGGGCCCCAACGGGGGTTCGGGGGCGAAGCCCCCAAAGGAAAAATTGCCTTGTAAATGTATATTGTAATTTCATTGAAAATTTGGATCGTTCATTATAAGGTCGCAGATCTAACGATAGAGATTATGTTAAGGTTTTTTCCCTAGAAGGTAACCCTATTTTATGAGGGAAATGTATTACGGATATGCATTATGGCAAACATTGTATTCTGAGATAGGAGACTATGAGAGAAAGAAGAGGAAGTTACAACGGCTTTTGTTGTAGGTTGTATCCCTTCATATGCTGGATAATAATAAAGGAAGGACCTGGAAATTTCTCTGGTGGACGTAGCCCACACTGGGTGAACCACATAAATCTGTGTCTCTATTGTATTGTGTATCTTCTGTGTTTTGTTTCCGCATTTGTTTTATTTTATTGCTCCACAGTCTTGTTTTTCTAACAATGGTGATTAGACACCACTAGCTTAGCTTGGAGGGAAGTTCGTCAAGACCCTCTTGTATAAACTCTTGTATTATTTCCAGTAGAGTATGTAGGAGGGAGCTAGGGATAGGAGGTTCTAGAGATCGTTAAGAGAGTCGAGACTTAGTCATACTCTAGTCTCACATATTCTAATGGTCATTCCACCAATAATAGAAAGTAATAGATTTTCTTGTTTGTCAATTTCTGTATAATGGATGTATAGTTGTGAATGCCATTTGTATGCGGTTATACTGTAGATGCATGTTAGAAATCATCTACAGGTATAGAATTATCATTTTCTGTCTGTGAGTGTGTTGAATTAGTTATGGTTCTCTAGGCTAAGTGCAAGGAGTGCAGGACAGAGAGTTGAGACTCTGTGAGCCGACGCAAGGAGTGTGTGTCTGAACTCATTCAAGTCAGAAGAGAAGCTGTCAGGAGGGCACACCGAGATAATTCATAGACTCGGAAGGGAATTTCAAGGTTGTTGAATACCTTGGAAAGAAAGACTATGTAGGAGGAAGAACAGTGCAGAGTTGTTGAATACTATGTAAGAATCTTCCAAGAGGGCATAGAGCAAGTGCGAGCGCGCACATGAGCAACACATTCTGGAGTGTTGGAGACATTGAAAAAACCCCAAGGTTACTGAAAACTCTGAGGAAGGAAGGATTTTCAAGAGTGCATCGACCAAGGAAAGGATATGCCTTAAGAATTTTGGAAGGGCTCAGGGAGAAGTCGTCAGAAGAATTAAACGAGCGCAAGGAGTGCGCCAAGGACAAAGTAAGTTCATCTTACAAGCTTAGGAGAAAGAGAATCATCTTAGCCAGGAGGGCATTAGAATGTTCACAGGAGGACTCAGTAGAATCAAGACCCTTCAAGGGTTGATTCGAGTACAAACTCAGAAGGACTCGCATTATCACACACAGAACTCTGCAAGGAGCGTAGAAGAAAGTCGAGAACAATCTAGTCTCAGGCAGAAAAGGTGCTAAGTGTGTTCATAGGAGAAAGGACTCGCCGAAGTCCCGAAGGAGGAAAAATCATCCATCGTTAGGAGGAGACAAGTGGAAAAACATCAGGATATCCAGAAGCTAGAGCTCTGGAAGGTTTTCCAAGAGAAAACAAAAATCTTCGTGAAGTCACAAAGAGTGGTTTGAATCGAGACTGTCGAATCTGGAAGGGACACGTGGAAGCGATCGACACAATTCAAAGAAATAGTACTCCAGGAGATATTTGAGGAGGATAGAGAGAGACTCCCGAAGGCCAAAGTCTGAATAGATCACACCCATCGATCTAAAGGAGGAACGGGGACCGTTGATCCTTGCGCCATTTAATTTTGTCGATTCGAAGTTCAGGAACATAGGAGTTGGCTATCATAAAAAGAGTCAAACCTCAAAGCCCGAAGTGCCTTTTATGGTTTAGCCCCGGGACACAGCTTGAGGTCATGTGATAGAAAGGGCCTAGCATGGAGATCTAGTGTCGCTAATAAATGTGTTCGAAGGTCCAAGAAGAGAGCCGCGAGATTGACAGGACCCACACTTCAGAGGAAGAAGGACCTGTGGTAAAGCACATTTGGTTCTAGCAGGGAGCTGAAGAGTCAATCTAACTCAAGTGTTTGAACAATCCTAGACTGAGAGTTCAAGCAGCCCCGAAGGAGAGAAGGAAAAGGGGGTGGTCTGCATCAAGTGGTATCAGAGCCTGAAATTGTTCTCAGGTAGAGGAGACAGTCTAGCTACGTCAAGAAGAGTCAGAGCTTGAATTCGCCTGTAGATAGCAGGTGAAGGGAGACAGGGTGAGATTATCTATGGAGATTATTGCAAGGTGTAAAACAGATAGTAACCAGCCAGGTAGGCTGCAGTTAAAGAAATATTGTTGCTAGAGTTCATGAGCACGGTCAAAGAGAAGACTGCCCGCAGAAGAGAAAAGAGGAGATGGACAAGAAGCTCAGTGAAATCTGAGAAGAGATGGAGAGGCTAGAATTTAAGATGCAGCAAGAGGCAAAGGTATGTTGGAGATACAAGTGGCCTTTGAGAAGGATAGTTAAGTGGTCTGTTCAGAATTTGTTGGCTAGAAGGCAACGACAGGTGTTGAAAAGGTGGTTGAGATATGTCGAAAACCTCACTAGTGAGGGAAAGAGATCTGGGAGGGGTCTCGTAGATTGCCAGGAGGGAGATAAGAGGGAATTAGGCGATCTCATAAAATATCAGGGGGGAAAAGGAGACATCTCGAGTTTCCAGGTGGGCAAGGGAGAATAGATGAGCTCAGTTGAGAGTTCACGTCAGCAAGGGGTGTTGACAAATGGAGAAGAGGAAGAAAGGCCTCATCCATAGGAAGATTCATGCAGAGTTGTAAGCCACGTGAATGAATATGATGACAAGTTGAAAACTTCCATCACAGTGGAGAGAGGTCAGAGGAGTTTTTTTATCATTGGGGGAATCCAGATATTCTTTCCAAGCAAGTGAGGAGAGGTTAGCACGAGTTTTGCAGATGCAATAGAAAGATAGCAAGTTGAGACTGTCGTTGAGAAGAAGGAGAAGATGATGAAGTCTACCCCAACAGAAAAGGAGCACCCAGTTGAATCACTCACTTAGTGGGAGATGGAGTTAAAGGCATTGGAGGATTGGTTGGACAGTCTGGAACCAGGAGGTGGTTGCCATGAGATAGCCATGCCAGAGGAGACATGCTAGCATGAGTTGCAGCTGGACAGAGATGGAATGGAACTAGCCGAGGAACTGACAGGAGTTAGTCTGTCAGAGGAAGTAGTTGAATGAAAATTCAGTAAGGAGACTGTGGAATTTGAGTGTGCAGCAGAGTGGCCCATCAGCGTCACAAGGGATGAAAGCAACATGGGAGATCCAAATGATCTACCCTTAGAGTGGCATGAAGAGTTGCAGCCAAGTAGACTACACAAGTCGAACCAACCGACGAAGCAGCTAGAAGAAGTCATAGAGGAGATAAGGGAGATGATGTTGAGGTCAGCAAAAGAGATGGTCAGCAATGAGAAGATGGAAAGAAGAAAACCTGCACAAGCAGCAGAGAATATGCAGTAGCAATGAAACAGAGGAGCAGGAGGACAACTCTGAGAGAAATTTTGGGATCCAGGAGGATTTCAATAGAGCTAGGAATCTCATGAGAAGGAGCTCATGAATTTTTGTATCCATGGAGTATGATGCAGGAGAATCACTCCACCTCAACAGAAGCCAGTTGATTAGCATGAGTGGTGCACATTTAAGAAAGGGAGAGGTTGGGAAGCTCATGAGAAGGAGCTCATGAATTTTCATAGCCATGGAGTATGATGTAGGAGCATCACTCCACCTCAACACATGTCAGCTAATTAGCACGAGTGGTGCACATTTAATAAAGGGAGAGGCGTCACCCTCTCATTTTTCCTTTGAAAATCCAAATCATGATCAAGGAAATTAATGATGACAAGTTGGTAGAGCCATGTTGTGCCTTCGCACAAGTTGTAGGTAAGGTCGCCATTAAGTGGTTGACAGTAGGAGAGATCTATATCTGATTTGGATCAGATTTCCATCATTGTAATCTGCCTCGTTAGTCAGACATTTTTTTATAGGTGATTAGACACCACTAGCTTAGCTTGGAGGGAAGCTCGTCGAGACCCTCTTGTATAAACTCTTGTATTGTTTCCAGTAGATCATGTAGGAGGGAGCTAGAGATGAGAGGTTCTAGATATAGTTGAGAGAGTCGAGACTCAATCATAGTCCGGTCTCACATATTGTAATGGGAATTCCACCATTAATAGAAAGTAACATATTTTCCTATTTGTCAATTTCTGTATAATGGATGTATAGTTGTGAATGCCATTTGTATGTGGTTATACTGTAGATGCATGTTAGAAATCATCTGCAAGGATAGAATTATCATTTTATATCTGTGAGTGTGTTGAATTAGTTATGGTTCTCTAGGCTAAGTGCAAGGAGTGCACGACAGATAGTTGGGACTCTATGAGCCGACGCAAGGAGTGCGTGTCTGAACTCATTCGAGTTAGAAGAGAATCTTCCAGAAGGGCACACCAGGATGATTCACAGACTCATAAGGGAATTTCAAGGTTGATGAATACCTTGGAAAGAAAGACTGTGTAGGAGGAAGCACAATGCAAAGTTGTTGAATACTCTGTAAGACTCTGCCAGGAGGGCATAGAGTAAGTGCGAGTGTGCATAGGAGAAACACATTCTAGAGTGTTGGAGACGTTGAGAGAACTCCAGGGTTATTGAACACTATGAGGAAGGAAGGATTTGCAAGAGTGCATCGACCAAGGAAAGGAGATGCCTTAAGACTTCTGGAAGGGCTCAGGGAGAAGCCGTCAGAAGAATTAAACGAGCACAAGGACTGCACCAAGGAAAAAGTAAATTCATCTTACAAGCTCAGGAGAAAGAGCTTCATGTCAACCAGGAGGGAATTAGAAGGTCTGCATGAGGACTCAGTAGAGTCAAGAAACTTCAAGGTTTGAGCTGAGTACAAGCTCAGAAGGACTCACGTTGCCATGCACAGAACTCTGCAAGGAGCACAGAAAAAAGTCGAGAATAGTCTAAGTCTCGGGAAGAAAAGGTTCTAAGTGTGTGCACAGGAGAAAGGACTCATCGAAGTCTCGAAGGAGGCAGAATCGTCCATCGTCAGGAGGATACAGGTGGTGAAGTATCAGGAGATCCAGGATCTAGAGATCCGGAAGGTTTTCAAAGAGCAAACATAAATATTTGCAAAGTCACGAAGAGCGATTTGAATCTAGACCGTCGGATCTGGAAGGGATGCGTAGAAGCAATCTGCACGATTCGGAGAAATAGTACTCCAGGAGATATCCGAGGCAGATAGTGAGAGACTCTCGAAGGCCAAAGTCTGAATAGATCACACCCATCGATCTAAATGAGGGACGAGGACCATTGATCCTTGCGTCGTTTAAGTTCACCGATTTGGAGTTCGGGAACGTAGGAGTTGGCTATCGTGAAAAGATTTGAAGCTCAAAGCTCAAAGTGCCTTTTATGGTTTAGCCCCGAGACACAGCCTGAGGTCATGTGATAGAAAGAGCCTGGCACAGAGAGCTAGTGTTACCGCTAACTTTCTTCGAAGGGCCAAGAAGAGAGTGGTGGGGTTGAGAGGACCCGCACTTCGGAGGAAGAAGGACATGTGGTAAAGCACATTTGGTTCCCGCAGGGAGCTGAAGAGTCAATCTGACTCAAGTGTTTGAATGATCCTAGACCAAGAGGTCGAGCAGCCCTGAAGGAGAGAAGGAAAAGGGGGGGGTCTGCATCAGATGAGAAATGGATAAGGAAGTTAGCATGACCTATGCCGACCTTCAACCCTCAGCAAGAAAAGGAGACATATCAGAGGGAAAGAAAATAGGTACTTGGACAGGATTGGGGAGCATCAACATCATCTGCACCTCATGTAGGAGATCGCGTTAGGCCAGAGAAGTCACTTGGGGAGGTAAGAACTCTAAGAGAATTCCTAAGAAGCTGCATATAGATAATGAAATATGAAACTTCATTGATTGCACTATATCAAAATTATTGATCATTGCACACAAGGAAGGGAAACTCTCATCATACAAAGGGTGGTGAATCAAGTACTACGTAGAAAGAGGACCAACATAGAATTCAAATTAAGTGCACAGATTGGGGAATATGATGTGGATAATGTTATTTTAGACTTGGGATCTAATGTGAATGTATTACCAAAGAAGACCTGGGAGATGATGGGAAAACCCAATTTGATCTGGATTCCTGTTCAGTTAAGTCTCATAAATTAGCACAAGATAGTACCAATTGGTTGATTGACAGGAGTACCAGTGAACATAGATGGGGTGTGCAATGTAGCAGACTTTGAAGTTATTGAGATCGTAGATGATAGTCAACCATATATAGAATTAATGGGACTTGAATGGGCCTTTGATAATCAGGAGATCATTAATATAAAGAGGAGGGAAATGATATTTGTAGTCGAAGAATTGAAAGTTACGACACCATTGGACCCAACAGAAGGAAAGAGGTACTTAGAGCCAGCAAGGGAAAATGACATTGACAATTTTTATAACATGACTACATGGATGGATGATTATGTTAACCCCACTGCAGATGGTGCACTAAGTTGGAGAACTTCATTTCATGTGCATCAGAATTTGAGGAAGGTCTGGAGCATTGGTAGCAGAGGATGCATGAAGTATCAACTAGACGATATGCACGCATAACCCGATCATTGTGTTGGATTGGAACAAAGTTATGTGATCCATCTAGGTATGATGGATTGACTGATATAAGTTTGTTCATAAAGTAATTTGAGTTGCAAGTACCCGAACAACAAAGGTTGTTGGCACTAGATGTTTTCCTAAAAGCGACTCCAACCAGATGGTGGGTCGCACACAAAGAGGGAATGGAAGATTGGTCGCAATATAAAAGAATAGTGCAAGTGAGATTTGGTACCGAGGTAGAAAATATTGTGCAGGAGTATACAAGGGAGAGTGACCCAGTAGATCATGCAGAGCAGTGTGGGAACAGATGGAGATCAACACCAAAGGAGGAATGGCTACACAAATTTATACATACACTAGATACAATTCCAAAGAACTAGTATTTGGAATTGGAAATGTGTAGAGAGACATCCAATTGGGACGAGCTAACTCAGAGGTTCAAGGTAAAATTTACATTTGAACATGAATATCCATCAATAGATGCAACGCTACAGGCTATTTGAACCAAGATCTTCTTAGAAGAAGGGCCAATGGATTTGGTACCAGTCCGTGATGTGCACAGAGCTATTGTGAATGTCCATGATTTATTGGACTATTACAGTGTTGCAAAAGAAGAACATGATGAAGAAGATCCCATGAATGTGCAAGTACATGAAACAGAAGGAGAACATGCATTAGAAGGTCTAGAGCTTGATTATGTTGCATACACACAACCAATAAAGACACGGAAGGTAAACATTGGAATGACAGAGAATCCAAAGTTTGCACAGATAGAAGATTACTAGAGTGATGAAACAGTATAGAAGATTGAAAATTTATTGCACGAATATTAATACCTATTCCCAACTACATTTTCAGAGATGAAGGGGATAGTCGGGGACTTAGGTGAGATGAATATTCCTTTGAAACCAGGTGCTAAGCCAGTGCGACAGAGACCTTACAGGATAAATATGAAGTACAAAGAGAAGGTTAAAGAAGAAATAGAAAAAATGTTGGATGCAGGGATCATTGAACCCACAGTAGAATCAGAATGGATAAGTCCAATGGTAGTGCAATACAAAAAGACATGAGGAATCAGGATTTGTGTGGATCTAAGGAAGTTGAATGATGCATGTTTACATGACCCATTTCCAACATCGTTCAGAAATGAGGTATTAGAGAACATAGGAGGGCAAGAGACTTATTGTTTCATAGATGGATTCCTGGGGTACCATCAGATAAAAATTGTGCATGAAGACCAATACAAGACTACTTTCGTAACAAAGTGGGGTAGTTATCAGTATACAATAATTCCCTTTGTACTGAAGAATGCCCCTACAGTTTTAGAGTTGTGATTTCAACGTTCAAGGAATTTATTCATAAGTTCCTTGAAGTATACTTAGATGATTGGATTGTGTTCAATCTACTGAAGGATCACATAGAAGTACTCGGGCTAATGTTGGATATATGTATATAGTGTCAGATTTTGATGAATTTGAAAAATTGTATTTTTGTGCACTGTTTGGAATTTTGTTGGGCCATGTGGTCTACTAGCAGGGATTACTAGTGGATCCATCCAAGATTGCAGTGATTTTGGGTTTAGAACCACCTACATTAGTCAGACAGCTGAGGGAAAATCCGCATCACACAGATATTACAGGAAGTTTATCAAAGGATATGCGTAGATCAAAAAGACTATGGAAAAGTTGTTGAAGAAGGAAGTGAAGTTCCAATGGAACGAGGACTGTCATAAGGGTTTGAACACCTTAAAGAAAAAACTAGTGACCACATCAATTTTGATCTTTCCAGATTGGAACAAGGAGTTCCATGTTCATGTAAAGGCATAATCCATAGCATTAGGCATAGTATTATCTCAACCAGGGGAGGGAGACATAGATCACCCAATTTCTTTTGCAAGTAGGAAGTTGTCCATAACAGATAAGAATTACACCACTACAGAACGGGAAGGATTGGCAAGGTATACACGCTACAAAAGTTCAGACATTATTTACTAGGGTCTCATTTTAATATGTATACAGACCATTCTACACTAAAATACTTAGTGAACAATCCAGTGTTGGGGGGGAGATTATGTAGATGACTATTGTTGTTTCAGGAATACGATTTTGAGGTTGTGGTGAAACCAGGGAATTTGAATGCATGACCAGATCATTTATCATCCATACTATGAGGAGAATGTGCAGGGAATTTAGGTGACATCTTACCAGATGCACAACTATTTGCAGTTAAAATGGTGGATGACTACTTCGCAGACATCGTGCAATTTCTAAGTACATGAATGGCCCCATCGGACATGACAGTTGCATAGAAGAAACAATTAGTGGTGAAAGCAACAGACTATTAGCTCATTGCATGGAATTTATATAAGTTAGGTGAAGATGGAATATTGAGACGTTGTGTGTTGGAACATGATAGACCTATGATACTCATAGAAGTGCATGAAGGGATTGCAGGAGGACATTACGCAGGTAAATCAACTGCGTATAAAATTTTGTGCACAGGGCTTTGGTGGACCACACTTCATAAAGAATTTAAACATCATTTCCAGTCATGCAATGTATGTCAAAGGGTGGGAAATCCATCTAGGAGGGATGAAATGCCTTTAAATCCACAGGTTAGACTGCAAGCATTTGATAAATGGGCCATAGACTTTGTGGGGCATGGGAAGAAGCAACACCATTCGTTTACTGCACTGCAAATACTGTTGCACAATTCTATTTGAGAATGTAGTCACATGATTTGGATGTTCGTGCATATTACTCAGTGATCAAGGAACACACTTTCTGAATAAAACAATTGCAGCATTGACTAAGGAGTTTCAAATTCATCATTAGAAGAGTACCTCGTACCTTGCCCCTGATCTTCTTGCTTGTGGGTTGTTTGACCCATACTTCATAAAGATGCTAAAGAGCATTGTCAATCATGTGATGTATTTCAGATTGTGGGAAAGCCATCTAGGAGGGATGAAATGCCTTTAAATCCGTAGGTTACACTGCAAGCATTTGATAAATGGGCCATAGAATTTGTGGGGCCAATCAACCCACAAGAAAGAAGATCAGGGGCAAGGTACATAACCACCGTGACAAAGTATTTGAAAAGACGGGTAGAATGATACGGATTATGCTGAGAACGAAACGAGACAAAAACAAAAATATAGAAGAGAACACAAAAAGATAGTGAAACCCAAATTTTATTAATGAATAAGAGAGAAAAACAATGTAGAACATAGCCTGATAGAATGGGGTAGCTTATCTATGAAAAGAAAGAGATGTTGGTTATGCTTCATTCGCAACAAGATTTACATCACACTCCATTGCATGCTTGAAGGGCCTCCTTCACCTCAATTATACATGATAGAGTGAGAGGAGAACAATTCCCGTGATGCATGTGGGATAAATTAATATAAGTTTATAAAATGCCATAGGCATGTAAAACACTAGGACTTCTCAGGAAATCACCCATCCCAGTGTTACTCTAGCCCAAGCGCACTTAACTATAGAGTTCTAATGGGATCCAGTGCATTAACGCTATGTTGTAGGCATGTACATAAGATCATTACATGATGTCTGTAATTAAAAAATGAAGATGGTATTGCATTCCATTCCCCATCAAAAGGGTGAATATCATGGTTTATAAAAACCATAGGCTCGAAATGTTGATTCATTGGAAAAGGTGGTTGGCCTCTGAGATCCACCTGGATCATTCCTCCCCCCTTAGGAAGCAATGGTCCCCATTGCGTCAAGTTCCCTCGGGAGATGGGGAAACTTCTGTTGAATCTAAACCTTGGTGAGTCACTTGCCTTGTTGAAGTAGATGTCATTCTTGTACTTTGACTGTGGAAGGATGTCATGAACCTGTTGGAGGTGTTGGATCCATTCAACAGATATGGTTTCACAATTCACCTTGTTCTAAGTGTGGGAGGAATATGTCGGTGAGGATGCAACAATAAGAGTTATATCAATGGGGGATAATGGTTGGAACCCCAAGCACACCTGAAACAGCCTGTCTCCAATAGAAATATGATGAACATGTGGAAGAGTCTCATTCTCTTCGTGCTCCTCTACAATCTCATTGACCTACTTATGCTGGTAGAAACATATTGGTCCAAGGTTGTAGTGGTTGCAGTGACCTCTTGTTCACCATCTAACTAGATTGTGAAGAGGGAAAAATTCGTGGTCTGAGAGATTACTTTGTGGCATTTTTTTTTCGAGATCAATGAAGTGGCAGTAGTCAGAGCTACCTCTAGTACCCTGTAGAGCTGGCCTCCTAGAGTAACAATGACACTGCGGGGTCGAGACTCATAGATAACATGATGTTTCCACATATATGGTTGTCCTAAAAGAACATCACATAATTCAAGTGGGGAAACATCACACACTACCTCATCCTTGAAGGGATTGATGCCATAGGACAAGCAACACTACTGGCTAACATAGATGCCTCGTCCCTGGCTCAACCTTCCGATGGTTTATGGTTGGGGGTGTGGCATCATTCACAACTTCAATATCTTGATAGCCTCAACTAAGATCAGGTTCTTCTAACTCCTGCTATCAACAATGAAATGCAGTGGGGTCCCCTTTACCCACATTTGCGAGTGGAAGAGGCGCTCCTCATCCTCAAGCTCCTCTGGTTCTTATGGTTGTATTATTGTGGTTGCGATGGTAGAATTGGGTTTTGCATCGATGATTCGTTTCCCTTTATTTTGATTTGAATCAAAGTCTGAGTCAAGTTCTGATTCTTTTTATTTGAGCCGGACCACCAATGATTGTTTCGAGCGACATTCATCGGTGTTGTGCCAAGGAATTTTGTGGAACTCACACCACTTTCCGATGTCTTTCTTAAAATTCATGTTACCCTTCTTTTCATGTGTCTTGGACTGGCTCTCTTGAGGTTTCCCTTCCTTGCTGATATGTCCTTTGTTCTGTGAGTTAGGGTTTCCTTTTCCATACTTCTATTGTGGCATATTTTCAAACTCGAACTCCCGCTTACTCTGATGCTTGAATTTCTGCTTGATTTTTACTGCATATCGATAAGCAGCTCCTAGTGAGGAGATGTCCACAAAATCCATCTCTGTTTGCATGTACATGTGTAGACCACTACGGTACTTCAAGATCAGGTGTCGCTCGGAGTCTTTGATACCCAACTTTGAGCACAAGGTATGAAAGATGTTAGTGTACTTCGACACCGTCTTGTCTCTTTTCTGACATAGAGTTGTCCATCTCATGTATTAGTCATCATAGTTTTTGATAGGGTAGAACTCCTCCTTTAGAGCATCTACAAAGGTCGTCCAAGTGAGTTCTCTCCTAAATGGTGTAGATTCACCTACGGTGTACCTCTCCCAGTAACCTTCCCACCAAGCTCTGGCATGGGGAAGGGATTTAAGGAGCATGAAGGTGATCTTTTCACTGTTGAAATTGTTTTGGACAAAATAATAACCTTCTAGCAAATTCAACCATTTTTTTAGAGCATCTGCATCTATCTGGCCTTCAAATAAGGGGATATCAAAATTGACTTGTACCTTGAAGGGCACCTCTAAAATGGTTTCTTGTCGAATATTCCTCGACTGCTTCCATCGGTAATCTTCAAAGGATCTGAGAAAAGTTTTCCATCATCTCGTTCCTCTATCACACGAGGGATTCCTTGAACAATGTTTTCAAAGGATCTCCTACTCTGTCATCTCTTTTTTCTTCCACCATGGGAGGTCACTTGGGTTAGCGAGAGAGGTTGTCCTCGATAGAAACTAGCTCGAGACCCAAATATATATACCCTAACCTCGTCAAGGACCTGCTCCGAGAAATGACAAGGAGTAGACTGATTTGATACCATTGATCCAGATTATGCTAAGAACGAAACAAGACAAAAACAAAATATAGAAGAGAACACAGAAAGATAGTGAAACCCAACTTTTATTAATGAATAAGAGAGAGAAAACATTGTAGAACACATACTGACAGAATGTGGTAGCTTATCTCTGAAAATAAAGAGGTGTTGGCTACACTTCATTCACAACAAGATTTGCATCACACTCCATTGCATGCTTAAAGGGCCTCCTTCACCTCAATTATATATGAGAGAGTGAGAGGAGAACAATTCCCATGATGCATGTGGGATAAATTAATCTAAGTTTATAAAATGCCATAGGAATGTAAAACATTAGGACTTCTCAGGCGATCACCTATCCCAGTGCTACTCTATCCCGAGTGTGCTTAACTACGGAGTTTTAATGGGATCCATTACATTAACACTATGTTGTAGGCATGTACATAAGATCATTACATGATGTATGTAATTAACAAATGAATATGGTATTACATTCCATTCCCCATCAAAAGGGTGAATATCATGGTTTATCAAAACCATAGGCTTGAAATGTTGATTCAGTGGAAAAGGTGGTTGGCCACCGAGATCCACCTGGATCACTGAAACAACACCAATTGTAGACTGCACCACAAAAACTGTTGCACAATTCTATTTGAGAATATAGTCACACAATTTGGATGTCCACGCATGTTACTTAGTGATCAAGGAACACAATTGTTGAATAAAACAATTACAACATTGACTGAATAGTTTCAAATTCGTCATCACAAGAGTACCCTGTATCATCCTCGAGCCAATGGAATAGTGGAAGCTTTCAATAAAATCCTAGAGAATTCTTTGACAAATATTTGCAATGTAGGGAGAGATTATCGGGACTTAAGAGTTCCTACATTTTTATGGGCTTACATGACTACAAGTTAAAATTTGACAGGAAAGACACCTTTCAAGTTGATCTATGGGAAAGAAGCAATGATTTCAATGGAGTTTATTCTACCTAGCCTGCACATTGTAGCGATTACTAATGTTTCGAACTCTCACACAGTTGAGGAGAGATTGTCACATTTGGTACAACTTGAGGAAGACCAGTTTGTCGCAAGCTTCCATCAGCAAGTGCAGAAGGCAAGAGAGAAGGCATGGAATGATAGACACATTAAACAAAAAAAGTTCCAATTAGGAGAATTAGTATTACTCTATGACAATAAGTTTATGCAACATCCATGGAATTTTTGAATGCATTGGTTAGGACCCTATGTGATTCAGCATGTGACAGAGGCAGGTGTTGCGCAGTTGGAAACCTTGAATGGAGAAGTCCTTGGAGAAATGGTGAATGGAAGTCGGTTGAATCTCTAGAGAGACGATCGACCATTTGCATAGTAATTTGAACTGTGCTAGACCACATATATCATAGTAACTGTACTTTAGTAGGGAGGTAAGACACACACAAAAAAAATTCAAATAAAAGGTAGAAAAAACAAGAAAAACAAATAAAAAGTAGAAAAAGAAAGAAAACAAAATAAATACAAAGGGAAACAAGAAGAAGTATCGCACCGAAAAAGGATGTATCGCACAGATTAAGGGAACGACGTAAAGTCAGCTAAGTGCGTGCAAAATTCTAGCGTGGGAAAATATTGTTAAGGGAATTAAAATCACATTAAGGAAAGTATTAATGACAAATTCTAACCAGATTCAATACTTCCGTGGGGGTGCGAAAGGAGTTATAGAGTTTTTGAAAGGTGATGAAATCACCAAAGGGTCGGACGGAGAAGGTTATTTGCAAGTATTCAGAGCTGTGAGCATAGAGAGTGAACGAGAGCCAACTCAAAGTTGAACTACAATCGCACCAGAACAAACACAAAGCAAGTAAAGAAGCCTATCACACGAAACAATGGCCCCAACAAAAGTTGGAGCACCATCAGCAACAACATGAAAGTAATCGAAACGACCTCTAGTTGCACCAGTGGTCAAGGAAACCCCTGGAGCTTTGGCTTCGCAAGAAAACTTTCATAGTGACTATATACCATCATGGAAAGACAATGCACCTCAAAATAAATCCCCTGCAGATGGAAAATACCCACTGATCACACGACCAATCCCACCTGGTGTAAGTGTTTAAGGAGAAATGCTAGGTAAGGTTACCACTCTGAAGTTCACAGATCATGATATCACGGATAAGCAGAAGTTTCGTGAGATGGCAACGAAAAATAATTTGTGCACCAAGAGTGTACCAAGCACGGGAGCAATACTTCTTGAAACGCAAATGTGGGCAACAAGACTTGAGAAGTCAGGGATATTGAACCTACTAGAGGTTCCACACTTTGGATGTAGCCTCAAAATCAATGCATGTGTCAAGTTACTACTTAGTTTCATCCATGGAGGAACATTGTGGATTGAACCACTAGTGTCGATTGATACCAAATTAATTGTGCAGATCATAGGGATACCAAAATCAGGAGAGGATTTGGCCACATTGTTCAACAACAAAGCAAGGGAGAAAGCACAATCAGAAGCCATGAAGGAGAAGTTTCACACCTTTAGGGGATAAAGGGGGTTGGATATCGCAAACATCAACGACAAAGGTGTTTGATTCACAATACAGGTGTTGGCTTGCAAATTGTCGAGGAAGTGTCGCAAGGATGAAGTATCGGTCGCAGTAATCGTAGCTGCAGAAAAATTCTCAGAGGGGGTCCAAATGAATTGGGCCACATTTTTGGTGATTCAATTTTTGAATGACTATGTAGAGGCCCAAGAGAAAGGCATAGGGTTTCATTATTCATGGATTATTATTTTGATTACACTGGTAGGATGGTAGGAACCAATTTATTACCAACGTATGAGAAAAACTGGTAGAGTTAATGTAGTCGCACGGTATGCCAACTTATGGCATACGCCAAACAAAGAAGACATGCAGATAACAATGTTACATTTTATGTATACTCTGATGCAATCGGGTACGTCATAGAACATACACCGTGCATCATAAATAAGATGGTAGAAACCTAATGGTATATTGCATGATTCAAATCAGGAATGCACCATATGTATATTCATGAAAAAGGGACCATACGCACCAGTGGCTACCTACCAACTACAAATTAGAATTAGAGTATGTATGCCTAATCGCTAATGATTGGGAAGATGAGTGGAAAACCCCAGCAGAACAAATGGGCCACCTAGAAGAGGAAGAATAACATGACAAAGATGAAGAAGAACCAAATCAGGGGCAGGGAAATGACCAGAACAATGGCGCAGGAAGTATGCCTAGCCTATAAAAAAAAATGACACAACAAACAATCCCAACAGTAGGATTAAAACGAAAATACAAGGGGAAGGGTCCAGCAGGAGGTGTGTGCAAAAAGACGAAAGCACATAGGGAAACCCTTGTCTATAATCTGACCAATGATGACATGGATCGAATCGACAACCAAGTAAGGGATGTCGTAGAGGAGGCCATTCAGAAAGAAACCAAGAAACAATAAAAAATGCATCAACAAGTCCAGGAACAATTAACGCAAGTGCAACAACTCTTGGAAGCAACCATAATAACACCAGAGCATAGATCAGGTGGAGGACCACCCACAAGTTCAGTATAGGAAGCACAAACTGCCAATCTACCTTTGACCGAGCTGGCAGCTGGGCGCAAAACGTTACAAATTGCGACAAACACAATCGAGTTCCCAAAGCCCGAATTGTAAGAACAGATGAAGACACTGACCCACTTGAACATATTGGTGTCACGGATGCCTACACAGATATTACAAATCTTGCAAGTAGGTATTTTTCATGAGATTAGGCTCTATGCAGATGAAGTAAACCAGGAAATGACCAAAGTGATGGATGAAAGGGATCAATTGCAAACATAGTACACAACTGCGCTATAACAAAAGAGAGAAGTTGAAGGAAAAGTGGAGGGAGAAATGAAGGAAAATAACGAGGCCAAGGAAAGGGCTAGGAAATATTTAAAAGAGAAGGATGAAGTCAAGATAATGGTGCAAAAGACCCAATTTGTCATACAAAAGTTGTATAAGGAAATTCTAGAAGTATCGATAGTAGTAGAGGCTACTATGGAAGAGCAGCTCTTGAGAATCAACGAAGTCATCAAAGGTTTTCGCATGAGGATTGAGGACCTACAATTGCGCAATATGTCGGGAACACCACCGGAGCAAAGAGTAGGAAGAGAGAGAACAACGATGACAGTCGTAGCAAACATCAAGAAGTTGGAGGAAGATTGTGTAAAACTCTACGAGGAAAGTGTGAAAATATGGACAAACCTAGTAGAGGATATAGAAATCAAGGTCATGGAAGCAAAATTAAGGGATGCGCGGGAAAAGGCACATAAAGCTTCATAGAGCATAAACACCCTTCCACCGGTTGAACGAATGACGACCATTTTAGCACAGAGACAATCATACGTGGAAGTTGAAAATATGTAGGATCAACAGAAGATCCTCCAACAATGATTAAGACCACTACAAGAAGAAGCATTGAAGGTGATAGGATAACTGACAACCATGCATGGCAAGGTGAATCAAGCAGCGCATGAAGCAGAAGAAAAGCTTACGTCCTTGACTGAGCAGGGTGTAGAAGAAATTATGGAAATAGATGCAACAATAATAAAGGAAGTTGCAGCAGCTAAGGATGCCTCCTAAAAGTTCATCCAATCATGGAGGAGCACACAACGATCCTAAGTGGCTCGAGACGAGCCACAGGTGAGTGTCGGGGGCTTGTTGGACATTCATTGTGGAAAAAGTATTCAAGAAAATCCTAAGTATGGAAGATGTGTGCAGCAGCAGAAGAAGAAAGAAGAGGTAGAAACAAAGTGTGCAATAAAGGAACAACCAGGCTCGGGAGTGTGCAGCTGAGGCACATCCATGATCGGAAGTGCACATCTGAGGCACATACAGGAGTACAATGCGCAACAAGAACATATTTAGCGAAAGAATAAAGTAGAGAATAAAGCAAGAGAAGAAAGTGGGCGAAAAGGAAGGAAAACAGTTCGGCATACTAAAAACAACAAGACACACAAAAGCAGGAAGACCAGCTATCGAGAAGGAAAAAGCAGCATCCAAGTGTAAAAGCAGGTAAAGAAACCTGAACAACAAGTCAAATTGAGTTGTCATGAATTGTAATAGGGTTTTGGGATGATCAAAGTAGGGTTTTAAGCCCTAGAATTCATGTATAAATATGTAATGAGTTGGGAAGATAGGGATTCTCTCTGATTTTGTTTTGTTCTCTAGATGCACTGTCGAGAGTTCATGTTTTGTGAGAAGAGTGATAGAATAGGATGAGAAGGAAAGAGTCTATGTATGATGTTAAGGAGATGTTGTTGAGAGAGAGAGGCTTGTATTGCAGAGCAAATAGGATAGATGAAGGAAAATATAACATGATGTATCTTTTGTAAGCGCAGTGGGAAAGCCTAAGACAATTACAGAAAGAATAATAAAGAAGCCAATCATTGTGAACATAGCCCAAATTTGGGTGAACCACATTATCTACTGTGTTTACTTGTCCTTTATGAGATGGATCATGAATATTCTCTTTATGCATGTTATATTAGATCTCTTCCTTACATGGTAGTTGTGTAATAGCTATGAATGTTACAATACTTGGTTTATGTTGCAATCTAAGGTATAATGGTAATACATAACTGAATCACTAAGTAACATAAGGAGATAAAATACATAATAACGTGCACAAAATAGATAAGTAAGAATGACATGGATGATCACCTGCCATTCCCTCACTACTGCAGAAACTCGGTTCCTGCAACCCTAATAGATGCCTCGGGTGAGACTTCACTTGCATGCAACTAATTCCGAAAGGGCCAGTGTCTGAAGGGTTTTGTTGGTCAAGATAACTCGAACCTAGGGCCTTACAACCGCACATTTTTATAGCAATTTTTGCCACACTCTATGCATCATTCTTTGGTGGCATTCCCTTTCCCTCTGTAGACTCAATTTCCCTATTTTTCTCAATCCAAAGATAAAAATTCAAATTTTTGTGCATATACGTGGGCTACAGTTATACAACTTGTGTATATGCAGGTTTCTCCATTACAACCCGTGTACATTGGGTTTTGTGCTCAAAATTAAAAATGTTTTGGGTTTTCCATGCCAAGTCACAAGATCCATAACCCTTGGCCTTTCATGTGATGGAAACAATCTGATTCGACCCTTCAATTCCCTTTGGAGGCTATAAATTGAGCCATATGCAAGCCTTGAAGGAAGAGAGAAAAAGTTGAAGAAAATACACTATGGATAAATTTTGCCTCATATTGAGTCTGGATCCCTTTGTCCCTTAAGTTTGAACTTCCCTTATGTTTAGCTTCCAAGTTGTCCCTATTTCATGAAGGAGGAACCCAATCACTCCTAAAACTTGTGAGCTTTCCTTGTGGAGGATTGAAGTGGTGAAGGCCCAGGTGGAGGGACTTAGTTTCTTGGTTCTAGCAAGTGTCGATACAGAAGGTTATCACCTATGTACTTCTACTGATTATATTAATAGAAATACTCTTTTCTCATCCAATTATATGGTGCAAATGTTTGTATTATTATCCATGGGTAAATGTTTTATACATGTTGATGGAATATGTTAGTTTATATGCTAACATTTCATATATTTTCCATATGCTTGTGTATCTTGGATGTTCATGAGAAGTTGTAGGTATCAAGCATTGGATCGTGAGCTCAACGGTGGTCTCCCACGGACATCCAGAAGAGGTAGGCTTCTAGCCTTTCTTTTGTTGGCATTTCCATTTGTCTAGCACACTTGAGATTAGAGTTGATTTATGGGTGGCATTTTGTTTGTTGTGGTCCTACCCCAAACCATAGAGAGTTATTCCTCATAACACGGACATGCTAACACTTACCAATGAAACAAGGGAGAAACAGTAAAAAATCCAAGCACACTACAACCTCTCCCCATTCCCCTTGCTATATGGACATATATATCTATGGAATTCATATTCGGATTACCCAAATCTAGCAATAAATCAATAATCATGGTTGTGGTTGATCACCTTTCCAAATATGCTCATTTTTGTGCCCTCCAACACTCATTTACAGCCTCCATAGTGTCTCAATTTTTCATGGACAATATATTCAAACTCCATGGAATTCACCAATCTATTATCTACGACTGTGATCCAACTTTCACAAGAAATTTCTGGCAATACTTGTTCAGGCTCTAGGGCAACCAATTGCATCTTAGCATTGCCTATCAACCCCAAACTAATGGTCAAACTAAAGTTGTCAATAAGTTCTTGGAAGCATATTTATATTGCTTTGCATTCAAACGAAAATCTCAATGGGCTTAGTGGTTACTACTGACTGAATGGTGGTACAATACATCTTACCATGGTGCTACTCGCATGACTCCCTTTGTGGTGGTCTATGGTCAAAATACACCCTCCATATTATCTTACCTTCCATGTGTCTCCAAGGTCCAGGAGGTGGACAACACCCTTACATTTCGAGCTGACATTCTATGCACCCTTAAAGAGAATTTGGTCATGGCTCAAAATTGAATTAACCAACAAGCTGATCAATGTCATTCTGAGTTCCATTTTGCTAAAGGAGATTGGGTGTTTCTTCATCTACAACCATATAAGTAAACTTCCCTAGAAGCATATCACTATCAGAAACTTGCTCCAAATTTTTATGGCCCTTATACAATCCTTAAGCGCATAGGGCTTATGGATTACGAGTTATCCTTTCCCAATGAATCTAAGCTACATCCAGTTTTTCATGTATCTTTCTTAAAGGAAGTGATTGGAACCAAGTGCCAGGTTCAAACTAGTCTCTCATAATTATATGAAGAAGGTTACATTTTGATGCAAACGCGCCACCCAGGGCACGCCCGCTCCCACATGACCTTCTTCTCGTTCGGCCCGAAGAGCTGAAATGCTCTTTGAATCCCTTATTGGGACTTTCCTACACCCGCAGAATGCTCTTTATGATTCCCCGTTGTCCTATCGGGAAATCGAGCCTCGCGTTATTGCGATTCCTGTACTCACGAGATCGAATCTTACAAATTCTCGAACCCCGATGAATATCCTCGGAATGCTTTCCTTGCTCCCATCAGGAATTTCCCCGTCAGGAAATCGCCACTTGCGTTGTCATAGACAATTTGCCTCGCAAATCCCCGACTCCCGATGACCTGTCAGTCAACGCTGACCTTATCCCAATTTATCGGGACTTTGGCTCTATCGTGACTTCGCTACTCGCGACCTCCAGCACTCGGTTCTCCAACTTTCGGGTCCCAATGTGCCGAGATGCCGATACCCTCCTGTCGCGCTTTCGCAACCTCGCGTCCTCGCAACTTTTAATGCAATTCCTTGCAGCTCCAACTCACGAACCTCCGAGTTCACGATATGTCGATGCCACTTGACGTTGGCTCATGGCAAGGCTTGACCTTCCGAGACTTATCCCTTGCCCTGAACCTATGGCCCACACTCCTGTGGTGATCGGGAAATCGCGATTTCTGTTGCACAAACTCACAGGACCCTCCAAGTCCCGAAACCCGATACGGATGACACCTGTCCTCCACTGAAATGCTATGGCTGTGGGACTGTCACGTTTCGGAATTTCGCGACTTCTCCTGTCGTGGTTTTCTCGTCACCGAGAATCCCAAAATGCCGATCCCCGATGCACGTGTGAGCTCTCTCCTCCACGTCACCACTTCCTCGTCGCTCTATCGGGTATCGCGAAATCACGATTTCTAGTGCAACGGTTACGTTGTATGCGGAAACCCCCGAAATGTCGAACCCCGAATCCTTTAGATCCTCTGACACACGTCCCCAAAACGAACGGTTCAGATCTTGTCGAGAAATCGCGGATCGCGATTTCGATGTGCAAGAGTTTCTTGACTCCGGAAACCCCGATGCTCCGATTCACGACTTCCTCGGATCTCCTGCCATGCGTCCTCACTGATGGACGGTTCAAAGCTCGTCAGGACTTCGTGGATCACGACTCCTGGTGTTGAGATTTCTCCACTCCCGGTATTCTCGATGGGTCGAAACCCCGATGCCTCCCTGGCTTTCTGACACGTGTCCCGCCGAGATCAACGACTAGGATCTTTTCTCGGGGTTTCGAGACTCGCAAGGTCTCGATTCTCTTTCTTAACAAAACCCCGATGACACTAATATCCTGATGAATTTGGTCGGGACTTATCCTCTGTACCCTGGGCTTAACCCCGACACAACTTCTCGAGATCTGACGACTGACGGGATTTCGCGACTTTCCTCTGCAAATCCTGACCGTCGATTTCTCCTCCTTGAAGATGTCTTGAGAATGGCTAAGTGTTCCTTCTCAGAACTTGCTCTCCAACGCTCGCGCTTACAACTCTTGCTTGAACCTTCTACGACACGAACCTCCTATGTAGTCTTCGATAATGATATCATGAAGGTGCTATACCTCCTGAGCTCTTCCACTCTGATTCTTTAGAGGAACTTGAACGCACTCCTTGCGCTCAACATTCAACGACTTCCCAAGTGTTGAATCTTTCCGACTCTGCGCACTTCCTGCAGCAGCAGTCTTCAATTTCCCTTTGCTCAGATTCAGAACTGAGACTTCTTCTTCAGCCTGCGCACTCCTTGCACGGCTTCAACAACCCACTTCTACTTCTGAGAACTTTGAGAACAAGAATTTAACTCCTTGAGCCTCCTGTCAACGCACTCCTTGTGGACGACTTCAACTACACTCCTTGCAGGAATCCTTGCTCAAAAGGAGAAACAATCGTAACTCACTTCACCTCCTCTCAGACTTCTATTTTAACACATGAAATCATACGCACAACATAACAACAATGCCTAACAGGAAGAAATATTGATAAACAGAGCATTCAACACACATACACAGAGAATAACACAACAGCCATGAATCTGAATCAACTTCTTCTATTAATTCAAGATCTATACATGGGTGTCTTCTACAGTTCTCTGCTGCTCTACTATGCTCTTTCCTGCTCTGAATTATGCTAGCTGGCTAATGTTACAATGTGAAATGAGGGTGTCTATATCTGTTCTCCCTCCTTTCTTCTAGAACTGTCTAATCTAAGAATTCAATTCTATCTACCAATAACTACTACTATAAATGCCTCTGTCTATCTCAGACGAGAGCGTATGGCTTGAGGTCTGATTACATTCTTACCAAGGCGCCTAAATTAAATGATCTCATTTATATTCAGTGCATCAACTTCAAGAGAAAATTTAAAAATTCAAAAACTTGCGTTGGACGTCTTCCAGCGGTCTTCTACTTCCACGTTGGTTTTGCTTGTCGTGAGGGATGCTCCTGCATCATACTCCCTCGCTTGAAAATTTGCATGGGCTCCTATCCATGAGCTCCTGCATGGTATGTCCATGCTTCAAAATTTCCACTTCAGTCTCCCAGCTGGCATCTTCAACTGGGTGTCCCCTCCACTTGACCAAATATTCAAAATATTCTTTCCTCCTGGTTTTCTTACCCATTCTTTTATTTAGTATCTGCTCCATCCGTGGCTTTTCTGCAACTGGCATCTGCTTCTTCCACTGGACCTCTGGTTGATCATCACCTTCTGCTCCTACTTCATCAACTTTATATGGATATAAATCTGAAACATTAAATATCAGAGATATTTCAATGCCCTCTGGTAACTCAATCTCATAAGCATTCTCTCCCATCTTCTTCAAGACCTTGCATGGTCCGATTTTCTTCATTTTCATCTTATTGTATGTTCCTCTCGGGAACCTTTCCTTCCTCAAATGTGCCAAAACAAGATCCCCAACTTCAAACTGAAGTTGTCTCTGATGTTGATCTGCTCTGCGCTTGTACTCCTGATTTGATTTTAGTAGTCGCTCCTTCACCCTACTGTGAAGTTCTTTCATTGCTTCAGCGAATTCTCCTGCACTAGCACTGCTAGTATCAGTCTGTTATGAATCCCTTAGTTCAGACACTCCTCTTGGCTGCATTCCATATACAATCTGAAATGGACTTTTCCCTGTGCTCTGATTTACTGAGTCATTGTAAGCAAACTCTGATTGCGGTAATATTCTATCCCAACTGCCATGGTGCTCTGTCACCAAGCTCCTCAACAAATCTCCCAGAATTTTGTTGACCACTTCTGTTTGTCCATCCGTCTGAGGATGATAAGCAGAACTAAACATCAAATTAGTTCCTAGCTTCTTCCACAATGTTCTCCAGAAATGCCCTATGAATTTTGTGTCCCTGTCTGAGACTATGCTTTTCGACAATCCATGGAGTCGAACAATCTCTTTGAAGAACAAATTTGCAATATGAGTCGCATCGCTAGTCTTCTGGCATGGGATAAAATGTGCCATTTTGGAAAACTTGTCAACCACCACAAAGATCGAATCATGTCCTCTTTGCGTCCTAGGCAATCCCAATACGAAATCCATGCTGATTTCATCCCACGGCCTCTCGGGTATGGGTAATGGTTGATAGAATCCCGCATTCTGCTTCCTGCCCTTTGAATGCTGGAAAATTCTACATCTGTTGACAAACCTCTTGACTTTCGACCGCATCCCTGGCCAAAAGTATGCTTCACTTAACTTTGCAAATGTCTTGTCGTGGCCAAAATGCCCAGCCAATCCTCCACTGTGCTTCTCCTTCAACAAGTTCTCCCTCATGGAGCAATTTGGAATACACAGTTGATTGCCTCTGAACAACAATCCTTCCTGGATCACATAATATATCCATGGGCTTCTGTCTCTGAGAACTGGATTCTCCGCTGCTTCATATGCCTCTGCAAAATCTACATCACCTGCATACATGTCCCTAAGATCATCAAAGCCTAAAGTCTTGACTTTGAACTCCTCCAACAGCAAACATTTCCTGCTCAAAGCATTAGCCACTTTGTTAGCAGTACCAGAAATATGTTTAATTACAAATGTAAAATTCTGCATGTATTCTACCCATTTAACATGCCTCTGATTCAACTTCTCCTGTTGAGTTACATACTGCAATGCATGGTTATCACTATATAAAATAAATTCTCTCGAAATCAAATAGTGTCTCCATTTCTTCAATGCATGTATGATGGCATAGAATTCTTTATCATATGTGGAGTATTTCTCTTTTGCCTCATTTAGCTTCTCGTTGAAATATGCAATCAGCCTATCTTCCTGGCTCAAGACCGCTCCAATTGCAAACCCGCTTGCATCACATTTCACCTGAAATGTCTTTTGAAAATATGGAAACACCAAAACCAGATGCTCTGTAATCTTTCGTTTCAGCAAATTGAAACTCTTCTCAGCCTCTTCTGTCCAGTGAAAAGATTTATGTCTTTTCTTCACTGTATCCATCATTGCTGCACTAATTCCACTAAAATTCCTGATGAATTTTCGGTAGAAACTAGCCAGTCCATGGAAACTTCTCACCTCGAAAATATTTCTCGGTGATGGCCAATTTTTGTTTACCTCCACCTTATCTGGATCCATCCTCAGTTCATTTGCAGATATAACAAACCCCAAATAAATGAGCTCTGTCTTCATAAACGAGGATTTCTTCATGTTTATCAACAGCTTCTCCTGCTGTAATTTCTTCATCACAACAACCAAATGCTTCAAATGTTCAGCCTTTGTCTTGTTGAAAACCAATATGTCATCCAAGTACACGATGAAAAATTTCCCAATGAACTCCTTCAGGACTTCATTCATTAACCTCATAAAGGTACTTGGTGCGTTTACCAAGACAAACGGCATGACAAGCCATTCATACAAACCTTCATTTGTCTTGAATGTTGTTTTCCATTCATCACCTTCTCTCATACAAATCTGATGATATCCACTCTTCAAATCTATCTTTGAAAAAAAATTTGCCCCACTTAAGAAATCCATCAAATCATCCATTCTTGGCAATGGAAATCTATACCTGATAGTTATCTTGTTGATGGCTCTTGAATCAGTGCACATCCTCCAACCTCTGTCTTTCTTTAGACTAAGTATTGTCGGAACAGCACACAGACTCAAGCTTTCCCTGACCAAGCCTTTGTCCAACAACTCCTGGACCTGTCTTTTAACCTCTTCATTCTCCTGTGGCGTCAATCTATACGCAGCTTTATTTGGCAAACTAGCTCCTGGTATGAGGTCTATATGGTGACTCACGCTCCTCATCAGTGGCAACGAACGAGGTAATTCGTCCACCATAATATCAGGGAACTCTTCCAGCAGTTCTTGAACTTCTTCTGGCAAATCATCCACTCTTGTCCTGGTCAAAATGATTTTGGGTTTTCTGACCACAAAGAATTGTGGATCTTCCTTCTTCTTCACCTTCGTAAGAAGCTCTTTCCCACTCATGAGAAGTACCATGTTGTTCACTTCCGGTTTCACCTCTCCATCTTCAATTGGACACAACATATGAGTTCTCCCATTCTTCTCCAGGGTATATGTATTCATCCTCCCATCATGAATTACATTTCTATCATATTGCCATGGTCTGCCCAACAATAAATGACAGACATCCATAGGAATAACATCACATCAAATTTTGTCATTATATCCTCCTATCTTAATGTCAACTAAGCACTATTTAGTGACATTTACCTGATGTCCCTTCTGTAGCCATGAAACTTTGTATGGTTGCGGGTGATCAGTTGTCTCCAGCTCCAGCTTTTCTACCATCTCGGTTGAAACGAGATTATCGGTGCTTCCACTGTCCACAATGACCTTGCATGCCCAACCCTTGGTCTTGCAAGCAGTCCTAAAAAGACTGTTCCTCTGTGTTGGATTCTCCATCTCCTTCTCCAGCGTCAAAAGGACTTTTCGCATCACCAACGATCTTCCGCCTTCAGCGTACTCTGCCTCAACATCTCGCCTTTGTGCCTCGGCGATGTGAGTCTCTCCCGTTTCTTTCTTTTTCTCTGGACACTCGAATGACCTGTGCCCATTCTTTCCACACGTGAAGCATGTGATTAGTCCACCTCTTCCTCTTCCTCTACCTCTGGTACGAGGAAACCTATTATTATCAGCATATCCTCCTCTCTGCTCAGTATGCTGCTCTTTTTGTTCAACATATCGCCCTCTCTGTGAGGTTCCACCTCTTTCTGTCTGAGTCTGAGGTTTCTTCCATTCCTCCTTGGGCTTATGGTATTTATCTTGGGCAACCGATTTGCCTTTGGGCTGACTCCTGCTTCGGCCCCTCTGACTTTGTTTACGGCTCAGCTTCTCCTCAGCTTTCAGAACCAATTGGTAAGCATCCTCCACAGTTCGGATGGTTGCCAAATTTAGTTCATCCTGAATTTCATACCTCAGGCCATTCATATACCTAGCCACCTTTTCGTCATTTCTTTCACGATGACCTGCTCTGATATTCAATCTGTAAAACTCCTCAGTATACTCCTTCACTGTCATCAGCTTCTATCTCAGGTTTTGCATCCTCCTGAACAGAGAAATTTGATAGTCCCTGGGAATAAATTTTGCCTTCATCTTGGCTATCATCCTGTCCCATCTCTTTATCTTCTGCTTGCCTTGGCAATGCCTGTCAGCTTGTAGTTCATCCCACCACAAGGTTGCATGTCCTTTTAATCTTGTGATGGCATGTCTGACCTTTTTATCATCTTCGATATCCTCATAATCGAAATAAGTATCAAGAGCTCTAATCCAGTCTAGCAGCTCTTCCGCATCCAGACTCCCTTCATAAGATGGAATGTCCATCTTTGTTTTCGAACTCATCCGAGCGATAGCCTTAATTAAACACTCATTGGCTGCATCTTCTGCTGGGATTTCCTCTTCTTCATGTCCAGCATCATCTTCGTTCTCAGATTCACTGATATCTCCTGCATCAGCTTTGCGCCTTTGTTTTATCTCCATGTCCTCCATTCTGACACGAAGATTTCGCATTCCTCTCTCCACGTCTGGATTCTGTACTTGCCTACCTCTTTCTCTGGACATTTCTCTTCCTCTAGACAATTCCCTTTATTCCTTTGGATCAGGTGATTGTCTACCTCTTCTCCTTGGCGGCATGGTGAATTCTCCCTTTTTCTCTGCTACAGAAAGCAAAGAACTTTTCTATGCTCTAATACCACTTGACGCAAACACCCCACCCAGGGCACGCCCGCTCCCACAAGACCTTCTTCTCCTTCGGCCCGAAGAGCTGAAATGATCTTTGAATCCCTTATCGGGACTTTCCTACACCCACAGAATGCTCTTTATGATTCCCCATTGTCCTATCGGGAAATTGGGCCTCGCGTGATCGCGAGTCCTGCACTCACGAGATCGGGTCTTACAAATTCCTGAACACTGATGAATATCCTCTGAATGCTTTCCTTGCTCCCATCGGGAATTTCCCCGTCGGGAAATCGCCACTTGCGTTGTCGTAGACAATTTGCCTCGCAAATCCCTGACTCCCGATGACCTGTCAGTCAACCCTGACCTTATCCCAATTTATCAGGACTTTGGATCTATTGCGACTTCACTACTCGTGACCTCCAGCACTCGGTTCTCCAACTTCCAGGTCCCGATGTGCTGAGACGCCGATACCCTCCTGTCGCGCTTTCGCAACCTCGCGTCCTCACAACTTTTAATGCAATTCCTTGCAGCTCCAACTCACGAACCTCCGAGTTCGCGATATGCCGATGCCACTTGGCGTTGGCTCATGGCAAGGCTTGACCTTCCGACACTTGTCCCTTGCCCTGGCCCTATGACCCACACTCCTGTGGTGATCGGGAAATCGCGTATCGCTAAATCGCGATTTCTGTTGCACAAATTCACAGGACCCTCCAAGTCCCGAAACCCGATACGGATGACACCTGTCCTCCACTAAAATGCTATGGCTGTGGGACCATCGCGTTTCGGAATTTCGCAACTTCTACTGTCGTGGTTTTCTCGTCACCGAGAATCCTGAAATGTCGATCCCCGATGCACGTGTGAGCTCTCTCCTCCATGTCACCACTTCCTTGTCACTCTATCGGGTATCGCGAAATCGCAATTTCTAGTGCAACGGTTCCGTTGTATGTGGAAACCCTTGAAATGTCGAACCCCGACTCCTTTAGATCCTTTGACACACGTCCCCAAAACGAATGGTTCAGATCTTGTCGGGAAATCACGGATCACGATTTCGATGTGCAAGAGTTTCTTTCGATGTGCAAGAGTTTCTTGACTCCGTAAACCCCGATGCTCTGATTCACAACTTCCTCGGATCTCCTGCCACGTGTCCTCACTGATGGATGGTTCAAAGCTCGTCGGGACTTTGCAGATCGCGACTCCTGGTGTTGAGATTTCTCCGCTCCCGGTATTCCCGATGGGTCGAAACCCCGATGCCTCCCTGGCTTTCTGACACGTGTCCCACCGAGATCAACGGCTAGGATCTTTTCTCGGGGTTTCGAGACTCGCAAGGTCTCGATTCTCTTGCTTAACAAAACCCCGATGAATTTGGTCAGGACTTCTCCTCTGTACCCCGGGCTTAACCCCGGCACAACTTCTCGAGATCTGACGGCTGACGGGATTTCGCGACTTTCCTTTGCGAATCCTGACCGTCGATTTCTCCTCCTTGAAGATGTCTTGAGAATGGCTAAGTGTTCCTTCTCAGAAATTTCTCTCCAACGCCCGCACTTACAACTCTTGCTTGAACCTTCTATGACACGAACCTCCTATGCAGTCTTCGATAATGATATCACGAAGGTGCTATACCTCCTGAGCTCTTCCACTCTGATTCTTCAGAGGAACTTGCACGCACTCCTTGCGCTCAACATTCAACGACTTCCCAAGTGTTGAATCTTTCCGACTCTGCGCACTTCCTGCAGCAGCAGTCTTCGATTTCCCTTTGCTCAGATTCAGAACCGAGACTTCTTCTTCAGCCTGCGCACTCCTTGCACGGCTTCAACAACCCACTTCTACTTCTGAGAGCTTTGAGAACAAGAGTTTAACTCCTTGAGCCTCCTGTCAACGCACTCCTTGCGGACGACTTCAACTACACTCCTTGCAGGAATCCTTGCTCAAAAGGAGAAACAATCGTAACTCACTTCACCTCCTCTCAAACTTCTATCTTAACACATGAAATCATACGCACAGCATAACAACAATGCCTAACATGAAGAAATATTCATAAACAGAGCATTCAACACACATACACAGAGAATAACACAACAACCATGAATTTGAATCAACTTCTTCTATTAATTCAAGATCTATACATGGGTGTCTTCTACAGTTCTCTGCTGCTCTACTATGCTCTTCCCTACTTTGAATTATGCTAGATGGCTAATGTTACAATGTGAAATAAGGGTGTCTATATCCGTTCTCCCTCCTTTCTTCTAGAACTGTCTAATCTAAGAATTCAATTCTATCTACTTGTAACTACTACTATAAATGCCTCTGTCTATCTCAGACGAGAGCGTATGGCTCGAGGTCTGATTACATTCTTACCAAGGCGCCTAAATTAAATGATCTCATTTATATTCAGCGCGTCAACTTCAAGAGAAAATTTAAAAATTCAAAAACTTGCGCTGGACGTCTTCCAGCTGTCTTCTGCTTCCACGTTGGTTTTGCTTGTCGTGAGGGATGATCCTGCATCACATTTGGTTGCAGCCACAAGAAGTTTTGGCCCAATGCGAGCGTCGTCTTTGTCAACGTAAAATTAAAGAAGTTCTAGTATAATGGAAGGATACACAACTCAAGGATGCCACATGGGAGCGACCTACCATTCTGTGGAAATTCCCCCATCTTAAGCCTTGATGACAAGGTCGTTCTTTAAGGGGGAAAGCATGTTGTAATTTGTAAACCTTCTATAGTAATGCAATGCGCATCCATATTCATAAGACAAAAAAGAAAAATAAATGCAATCACGCATATACACAGAGATTTACTCTGAAAACCCAACCGGGAAAACCAACAACCTGTTTTAAAGTTGCACCTCTAATTCTATTCTTCGTCTTCATTTTTTACAATACAATATATATATGATCTTGCAACATCCAAAAAACCCTAATCCATTAGCCCTGGATTATAATTCAACTGTAGTTCCTTAACCGAAATCACATTACCATGGACCAAAAAATCATGTGCCACACAACCACCAAAGGCGAAAACCATACTGAGAATAACAGCTCGATAAAAACCTATTGTAAAATCCCCCTTACCCTCATAGCACCGGAGGAGAACCTTACACGATTATGCTTCCCATATAAGCAATGTTCACATAAATCAAAATCCAAAGAGAAATTGGACATACCTTTACCGTGTAGTACTCGAAGGCCCTTCTCTCTTATATGCCCTAGTCTTTGATGCCACGACATAGTCTTTTCTCTAGAGACTATAAGAGTTTTTCCTTCTTCAACTCCAATCTCAAGAACAATGGAACTATTGCACCCATCACTAATACTGGTTCCCAAAAGCTCATATAGATTTCCAATCCAAACTCCCCTTAGAAACATCATTACTCCTCGAACCATCTTGCATGCTTCCTTGTCAAACATTGTTTTTACACCTACATTGCTCACCTTTCTATACAAATCAAATTCCTGGCCAATCCTGGGATGTGCAGAACACCAAGGAGTGTTCTAATCCTACCATCCATGAGATTCAACTTGACTTTTCCTCATCCTACGATTTTGGTTGTCAAGAAATCTCCTAGAAAAACATCACCCCCATCATACATTTCATACTCACCAAACCACTCCCTATGAGGAGTCATATGAAAGGATGCACCTGAGTAGACTAGTCATACCTCATGATATAAATGTGTACTTGAAGAATCCAAGTACACATCCCCTCCTTCATCCGCTGAGGTTTTTTCTTCTATAGAAGGAGCATCATCAAATCCCTTCCCTCTCTCGACACTTTTGGACCTACATTGTTTCTTGTAATTCCTTTCTTTTCCACATCTCCAACATACCTTTATGATTTTTCTTGGAGATTTATATCTTCCTCTAGATTTAGATCTCCCACTTGAGGACTTGTTTTTATTTCTTTCCTGGGAGTATTCTCTTACAAACAAGGCATCTGTGCTCTGGCTTTCCATGCCACCCCCCCCCCCCTCATCTCCTTTGACAACAATGATGAGACCACATCATTGAAACTTAAAGTAGTTGCATTATTTCCCATGGCTACAACTAGAATATCCCATGATTCTAGTAAAGAGCACAATAAACTAATACACTTATCTTAATAAAAAATCGTAATATCAATAGACAATAATTGACTTACCACATTATTGAAGGCATTCAGATTCTCTGTCACCGAGTCTTCATATTTCATCCTCAGGTTGTACATCTTCTTCCACAGGAAAATTTTGTTTACTAGGGACTTAGATTGATACAAGCCCCCTAACTTATTCCATAATGCATTGGTTGTATATTCCCCTAACACATTTAGTAATATTGAATCTAAGAGACTTAGCCAGATTATGCTCTTTTCCTTCCAATCCAACTTTGTCCAGTCTTCTATTGACATTCACGTAGGTGCAATAACTAGATCCAAAACGACTCGTTGATATTTATCTACCAAAATATCTTCCACCTTGAGCTTCCATAGTTCAAAACGTTTCCCATTAAATTTTTCAATATCTATTTTTGAACTACTCACCATTTCTTTTCACCACAAGAATCGATATCGCAGAGCTCCCACTATAACAAGGTTTATCACATGCTTGAGTCAAACCCTTAGCCACAAAGGCGTCCCCCTGAAGCCAATAACTTCTCTGCTACCAACTATAATTTTTAAACCTTTTACAGTAATGCAATGCACACACATATTCTTAAGACAAAAAAAAAAAAACAAATGCAATCACACATATACACAAAGATTTACCCTAGAAACCCAACTGGGAAAACCAACAACCTATTTTAGAGCCACACCTCTAATTCTTTTGTTCTTCTTCATTGTTTACAATACAATATATATATAATCTCGTGGTATCCAAAAAACCCCTAATCCATTAACCCAGATTATAATTCAACCACAGTTCCTTAACCAAAATTATATTACCATGGACCACCAAATTGTGTTCCATAAAACCACCAAAAGTGAAAACCATACCGAGAATAATTGCTTGATAAAATCCTCTCAATAAAACTTATCAATGATTTTTCGCATGGGGGGGGGCTTCAAGGCCCCACCAATGAGGGGGTTGTCGCCCCCATACAATCCTCTTGTGACCCCCCTCCCACTAAACTGTGTGCAAATAATATAACACATACCCAACACATGTTAGGTTCCTAACTTCCCTAACCTCTCAAGTGGATAGAGTAATATGTTTTTCTATGTAATAAAGGTCATCATTAGTAAATAAGTCCTAAGCAATAATTTGAACATGTCTATTGTAAGAAGACTTACTAGAAGGTTCCGCCTCTAGAAAGTTCTTCCTCTAGAATTTTCTCAAGAAGATAGAATTAGTATATATAGGGGTAGAAAATATGGAAAAACTTGTCTTGTGAAATCATTTATACTCAAGGTCTTCTTCGTTGGAGGTTTACCCCTCGAAGAGGCAAGTGAAATTTGCTCTCAATATAATACATGTATCATCTTTTGGATCTATCGTATCATTGTTCTTACTAATTTGTTTCTTTCTGCTAATTATTATGATAACAATTGTGCTATTGCTCGACATATTTCCTTCCGATACCTTACAAGAGCAAACTTGGCTATTATTTGAGTGGACAACCATTGTTACCAAGACTGAGACATAGTAGGCTCCAAGAAATATAAATATGACATAGGAACATGAGATTGACCATGGTGAAGGAAGGTTCCAAAGGATGGAATCTCATGTGGAAGGTATCAAGTAGAGTTGTTACAAGAACTAGTTCATGGAATGGGTGATAGAGGTAAGGGAACAAACTCAAAATCCCCAAAGAGTAGAAAGAACAAGCCAGATAGTCCTAAGATGGACTAGAGTAATGTTTCTCATGCAAACTATAACTACCAAAATTCAAAAAATCATTCAAAGTTAAGGATAAGGTCAACATCAAACCTTATGATGACTAGATGGACCATGAAAATTGAGCAATTGGATGTGGCAACTAGAATTCTACTTAAGTTGTTATGGGATTAATGACGTAGAGAAAATATTTCTCTCAATTAAAGATGGAATGATATGTTTTTCTATGGTGGGAAAGTATATTTGAAGAAAGGAAATATCTTACCAAGAATAAGAATGTGGTTGATTGGGAATAATTCAAGACTATTGTTAAAAGTCAATTCTACTATATGGGTTATGAATAAGAGCAATTACTTGAGACATCGATAAGGACAAGGAGTTCAAGACTATACAATTGAGTTTTGAAATAAGTCATGTATTCATATGGATATTGACTAGTTAGACATGAAGTGATGACTAAGTATATCAATGGGCTACATAGCCACATCCATAGGGTATTTGTCCTTTTTGAGGTAAAGATTAAAGATTCTTGATAAGGCTTGTAAGAAGACCATGTATGTAGAATATTGGCATGCTAAGGAGCTCATAAATGGAATGAACACATCAAATAAAAAGGTAAGAAATCCCAAACAAAGAAAATGAAGAAATATCAAGGCAATAAGAAGTTCACCAATGCCACACAATATAAGGGCTTGAAATGTGACCATTATCATAAAAACGATTGTGATAATTAAATACTACTTCTAAGCATTGCACCCATAACTCATTTGAAGAACATGGCTCATAAAATGTTATTGAAAGTGGAAGGGAAAGATATTTAAGGGGCATCTAATGTTGATGATAAAGTTTCATTGCTAGTGCATTGGAAAGTTAGTCATGGTGCAAGGTAAGGTTGTTGGTGGTTTGTTGCCTCCCCATTTGTTGTTGAAAAGAAATAATTTTTTACTACTTATAACAAGTTGTTGGGAGTCATGAGGGAAAATTTACTCCATATGAATATGCAAAGCAAGAAGACTATTGTAAAAACAATCTTAGATTCTGGTAGCCAAAAGAATTTGATTTATGAATTCTTGGTTCAATAATTGGGATTGAATACCATGAAACATATAGAACCATATTTATTGGGATGTTTGCAGAAGGATGCTAAGCTCCAATTCCTTTATTAGTGTAATTTAAAGTTCTATATTTCAAGTCAGTTCATTGATGAGTTAGAGTGAAATGTTTTTCCTTCATATGTTTGTGACATTGTCATTAGTAACTCATATTTATGGGACAAAGATGTTGGTTTCTTAAGAGGAGCCAATAAGTGGATATTAGTGAAGGAAGGGAAACCTTACTTGATTAGCTACAAGGGTTAGAATACTCTCTCTTTGAGTTTTTCCAATCAAGCCAAGATGTTAATTAATCACAACAAAAAGTATAAATGGCATATGCTTTATGTCCAAATTGTCCTTCACTTGCCACTACTTGAGCATGCATTTTTCAATAGTCACTTTAACATATTCTTACAGAATAGATAGAATTTTGTTGTAGAGTAATCTTACTATTTAGTTAAATAAAATATTGCACAATCTTGTAAGATTCGTTCCAATAACCATATATTAGCAAGCACAATATTATATATTTTCCCTCTACTACTATTTATATAAGGATAGTAGTAGTGCGCGCGCACACACACACCATTGGAAAAACACACACACCATCTTAGGTCTCTACTCCTATAGAAGGATCCTCATTATGCATCAACTGTGAATACTAGTCTACATAGGCAAATCAACCACAATGACTGGCAATTGTATATGAAGATACATGTATACAAGGTTCTACTGCAACGTATTACTCTTTAGCCTCTATCTTCAATTTGGTATTTTCTTATGTAGTCCGTGAGTCTCTAGCACATTGTTCCCACCCAACAATGCTCCTCTTGATCCTATTGTTACACCATATTCTCTTCGGTTCCTCTAAGGCAATGAGTAGCTTGTCCAATGCTCATCTCATACATAAATAACACTTGCAATAGGGTTGGGTCCTTTGACAATGTGAGCGACTTACTCTGCGCTTTTCTACCTACCCTTTCTTTTCCTTCTGGCCTCTAAGGTCACAACCAAAGGAACCACTTTTCAACTCTTATACCAAGGGGTTCAATCATTTCATTCATTCTTGTGTCATCATCTTTTCTTTATGCTTCTTGTGTGTGCAACATATGATGTCACTTTCTTGAATGCTTTCTTTTTTTGTCATCATTATGCTAGTTCTTGATGATCCAAGCTTCCATTTGTCACAGGGATGGCCAAAGGCTAGTAAACTTTCCAACCAAACCTTTCTCAACAAAATTGAGAGCCTTGCATCTTGTTGAAACTTGAGGGAGACAAAATTCAAGGTTCTAGTCGAGTTCTTTACGAAACACTCATGGGTAGGCATGATCACTAGACGACTAGTTGATTCAAGAAGGTGCTTGAAAGTGACAACAACAGCTATGAAATCAGGAGAAGGAGCTGATCCTCCTCCTACCATGGTGGAAGGCCAAAAGGTTGATCATGGGAAAAAGAAAAAGCAACGCAGGGGTAGGGTTTGTAGAGCCCATCATGTTAGGTTTTCGAAAAACTACAACATTTGGATCTCAAGTGTTGTTGTGAACAGACTCATACACCATTGCTAGGGTTCTGCGACTTTTTTTCTTCTGAAGCTAATTCCTAGATCTTGCAACTTTCCACATATATCCTAAAGAAAACTACCCTGATAATAATATGATCTGTAAACTATCATGGATATTCCATTGGAATACTTCATCACAATAAATCTTGAACTATTCTAAAATATTATATTTTTGCAGTATGTTTCCTTATATCCCATATTAGTTAATTACTAGCTTTGCTTGAATTTATGAAATAAATAGGTTACAAAAATGAAATAAATGAGCAAAAATATATGCACCATCCACACAATTGAACACAAGATGTATCCTAGGAAACCCAATATGGGATAAAATCAAGATAGAATGTGAGGCCTATACTTTGCTCTCTTTTCTTTAGTTATGGAAAGCAAGTAAGAAGAAAGAGGCACTCACTATGGAATTTCCTTTGACATTGTGGCCTGAACGATTGCTACATAATATCCTACCTCCTTTTTTCTGCTCTCAAACTACCACTCCTTGGATGCCCCGCTCAACTATGGGACAAGTACCATACAAAATAATGGAACCCCTTCTCCTCCTAGTGGCCTGATATTTAACATAGTCTAGTAGTCGTCTAGGGTTAGGGCTTTGACTTCTTCAACCTTCAATTAGTGATAACGCTTGGACCTTCTAGAATATTCTTGAAATTCCACATGTTTCTAGCCCCATATGTTTGAGTAAGGGGGGCCAACGTGGCATCCACTCATACCATGGTGGTCAACAAGGTAGATCAACTTGCGAGAGACATAACTTTCACATACAAGCTTTGATTGAGGCATGGTTTGCACCATTGGAAAGGTATCTGAGTGTAGAACACCATCAAAGGTGTGGGCATAAGTTTCGAACATTCCAACCCCCCAAAAAATTATTTAATGCCTCCAAATGGCTTTGGAAGGTTCTGAACACCAATTTTCCAAACTGAGACCTGCCACTAAAATGGCCCTGCAAGCTAATTCCTCCAATTTTTTTTCCACCCAGAAAGTACCAAGATAGATGAAAAATTATATGATGATCCAATATGGACCATTAGTTGTTCACAAATCAATTCAATTTCCATGTAGACCATCAAGCCTTGAAGTATATTGTGTGATCCTGACCACCTATCACAAATTGACAACGATGAAGTAAAAAATGCCTTAATATTTTTAAGGTTTAAATCACCTCAAGGTAATGAGACGATGTCCTTTACTTCCTACATCATGGTTGGGTACCATATGACATGACCAAAAACCCAACGACAAAGCTTGGTGCAGAAGACACTCAGACTCAATTTGGTTGGAGACTATACTAGATTGGGATGGTTGGTATACTTTGCCACTATGTAGTATCACCATATGAGGCAAAATATTTGATAACAAAATCTCACACAAGTATCAATGGAGGATTTTTTTTTTCCACAAAGAACATTGCAACAAATATTGCATTTGGGTCTCTAGTGCCTGACTATTCAAGGACACCTTCAAACGGATTAAGAAATGTGCACAATGTAGAAGGACGAGAAAAACCACAAGCTAGGAATTATAATGAGCTTCACCTGATACTACTTTTTGAGCATTTAGGAATAGATTTTATTAAACCTTTTGTGCCAACAAAGTAAACAAAATTTCAGTATACTCAACTGTCTCCATAGTCTCCTACTTACCAGTGCCATTATCCATCTACTCGCACGATGCTACACTTTCCCTTCACAAACATCATTATAAGTTAAACCTCACTTTATTGGAATATATAATAAAAAAGCCTATGGAATAAAGACTCATCATGTATGTTAGAGTCTAGTTAGACTCAATCCATTCAATGAGAGCGAAAGATGATGGCCAGAGTCCATTGAATCCACTAATAAAAGCTTTTTTCTTGTAGTTGTCATTGAACTTATTCACCACTTTTAAATGAATTCATAACATAGGGTTGCATTTGCTTTCTTTGTAATAAAAAACCCCAATTAATTGTGGAGTCTTCATTTCTAAAAGAAGATACCATGCAATGCACCTTTCAAAAAATAAGGATGAAGACCTTAAGGAGATGGTTTATCCTTCTTCACCTTCACATTAAAAAAAAATGACATTAACATTTAAAATGCTATTATAAAGGCCATTTCATAAAATGTTTCATTGACATAATAACACGACTAACAAAACACTTTACACATAAAGTGCAAAGAGAACTTATTCTCCCACTTAAAAAGCAAACAAGCAACAACTATATGCAAAACACAAGCTTTCATATCCTAAAAAAAAAACACCCTCATTAGGAAAAAATTCCTTGACATTAATTAAATACTTATACACTAACAACTATTCCCATTTCATAAAATTCCTTGACATTAATTAAATACTTATACACTAACAACTATTCCCATTTCATAAAATTCCTTGACATTAATTAAATACTTATACACTAACAACTATTCCCATTTCATACTTGCACGTACCCAATTTCATACTTCAATTCGGGTGCCATACCGTAGGAATCAATTGTGATTATCATTTGGACTTGAGTAGTTTTGGGAGTTGAATTGTGATTATCGGCATATATGAAACCCTTCCCATGAACTAAAATTATTGAAACCTAGCCTTCAGGAGCCGATACCTTCGCTCCGAGGGCTTCAACCTGAATAATTACTGGAAACATCATAGGGTGGATTTTTCCACGACTATAATGCCTAAAGCCGAGTATTTCCATTTTTCACGTCTTCTGAACTGTACCCTGCAACATTATATTCTGCAAGTAAGAACTTTGCAGACTTGTTTCGTGGGCTTTTCCCTATGTGGGTGGAGTTACACAGACCCAAACAATGCAGGACGATCCAGACCATCATTTTGTTTGGGACCTTTCCAGGCACATATTCAAAAGAGATGGAAGAAACCGACTATTTCGGCACAGCAGTACATTGAAATGAGGACCAGAGACCTCCCGCTTGAGAGGCTAATGGACACTGTGTACAAGAAGATGAAGATAATAATGAGAGTACAGGAATTGGTTTTAAGGCGCAGAGAGCAAGCACTCTCAGTTCATTTGCTTGGCAAATGGAAGAACAAAGTGGGATTGAAAAAGCCACCAGGTATGTTCCTTAAGCAATATCCCCACATCTTTGAAGTTTACAAGCACCCAATCAAGCAGGCACCCTGGTTCAGAGTAACAAATAAAGCATTGGATTTGATAGAGGAAGAGAAAGAAACCATCCGAGAGAATGAACTCCATGTTGTAGAAACATTGAGAAAATTGCTCATGATGTCCACCAATAGGAGGTTAGAGATACATACCCTTGGATTGGTAACTAGGCAGTTTGGATTTCCAGATGGTTTTAAGGAATCAATTCTTGTCAAGTATCCCCAATATTTTCGCTTGATAGATGATGATAAAGTTGTAGAGTTGGTTTCCTGGGACTCAAGCTTAGCAGTTGCCCAGATAGAAAAATGGAGAGAGGAGGAGTACTCGGAGAAATGGTTGAAAGAATCTGAGACCAAATATGCTTTCAAGCTTCAATACCCAACTGGATTTAGAATCCAGAAAGGTTTTAAGGAGAAGATGATGAATTGGCAAAGGCTTTCTTATTCGTTTCCATATGAGAACGTTGGTACTGGGGCTGGTGGGGGGATTATGATTGAGAAAAGAGCAGTGGGTATTATTCATGAACTTTTAAGCCTCACTGTGGAGAAGATGATTGAGGTTGAAAGGATTTCTCAGTTTCGAAAACCCTATAGCATGGAGCTTAATGTTCGAAACATTATTCTTGAGCATCCTGGTATTTTCTACTTGTCGACAAAGGACAATATCTTGACTGCTTTCCTCAGGGAAGCTTATATCCGCTGTAGGTTGATAGAGTCCAATCCAGTTTATGCGGTTCGGAAGAAATTGATGGACTTGATTCGGTTGCGTAATCGTAATACCAGAAATTTAAGGTGTAAAATGGTTGAAGATGCACAGGCAACGCTAGACAATCGCAAGACAGAGGATGAGAATGATACTGAAACTGAGGCTACAAAATCAGGAGAGGGTTTTGACAATGGATGTGATGAGTTGAGTCTCAGTGATACAACAGATTCTTCTGAAGACGGCAAATATGAAGAATGGGATGGAAAAAGTGATTTGAGCGAGGACGGTGAAGATTCTGAAGGAACACCTCAAACTGACAATGGTCAACATTAGAGGTGGCAATGATGTTGAAATTTGGAAGTGTAAGCAATAAAAAGAGGTGGCAGTGGTTCACAACAGTAGAGGTGGCAATGACACAACTTAACAGCTCTGGAATATAGAGTATAGAGGATGCAATGAAAGTGTTTGACAAAACTCCAGAACGAGACATAGTCTTATGAAATACCATGCTCAAGGGATATACCAGAATAGGCGTAACAAGGAGGCTTCGAAGCTCTTCCAGGAAACGCTTGAACCAAATTTGCTGTCATGGAATGCCAGGATTTAGGATATACACACATTGGGGTTGTTGAAGAGAACCTAAAATTCTTTCAGAAAATGATCATGTGAAAAGTGATCTCTTTGAATGCCATGATTGGTGGATATGTGTAGATCAGGCATGTTGATGAGGCCATGAAGTTGTTTTAGGAAATCCCTGATCAAGATGTGGTTTAATGGAACCAACTAATTTTAGCATGTGCACAGAATGGGCTAGTTGATGAAGCCACGAAGCTTTTTCAGACAATGTCTTATTGCAACATGATCTCATGGGATACAATGATTGCAGGAATGTGCATAACAAGCATATTTTGGAATCCCCAGATGTCTTTCAGAAAATCCTTGAATTGAGGCGTAATCCCATGGAATGATATGATCGCAGGTTATGCAAAAAATGGGCATTTCAAGGAGGCATTGCAGCTGTTTTGTAAAATGCAAATGACAGGTGTGAAGCCAAACTACTTTTGCCAGTGTCCTCCCAACATGTGCTTTTTTGGCAGATTTGGAATATGGCAAGACTGCTCATGCTTATGTAATTGAAAGTGGATTTGAGTCTGATACCTTTGTTGGAATTGTGCTTGTAGATATATTTGCAAAATGTGGGAGCATAGAAGATGCATGGGATGTGTTTGACAAATTTGCTTGCACCATACATCGTCTTGTGGAATCCAATAATTGTAGTATATACCATACATGGGTTGGCAAGAAGGCCCTGGATCTCTTTGAGGAAATACCACGTTAAATCGTGTCACCTTTGTTGTTGTTCTTTCAGCTTGTTGCCATGCAGGCCTTCTAAATGATGGATGGTGATACTTCAAAGGCATGGGTCAATTTCGTCACATGACATTGGCAATGAAACACCATTGCTGCATGCCTGACCTCCTTGGCTGTGCTGGACAATCGTATGAGGAATACAATTTTATAAGCAAAATTCTAATAAAGCTTACTAATGATGTATGAGCCTCTTTGCTTGGTGCCTGTAGAATTTGTTTCAATATAGAACTAGGAGAATGTGTGGCAGAATGTCTCTTTCATCCAGATTCTTAAAATGCATGGCATTATATGCTTCTTTCAAATACATACACTGCAACTGTTAGGTGGGATGTAGAAAAGGTGTGGAAAATGATGAAAGAAAGGACTGTGGTAAAGACATTGGTTTTCCTCAGAGAAGGCTCAGAACTCTGTTGCAGACAGTGCTTGAAATGGACCGACAAGATAACATTGTTCTCAAAAGGAACTTTACCTAAGTGTTTATAGAGCAATTCGAATCAGGGAACCAAGGTTTGGGTTCTTGGCCAAATGAGTTTCATGGTCATATGTGTTATTGAAAGAAAATAGCCTAACATGTCATGGAGTCTTTAGTCACAAAGCCATAAAATATAAACAAATGAAACCATCATAACCCAACAATTTGTTAGGTTTTTGGATCAATCGTGGTGAATTCAATCATATTTGATTCGGAGACGTTGGTAATATTGTCTAAATTATTTGACCTTGAGGTCTTAACGACATATACAAATGATGGAATACAGAACCTAGGACACTTCCTATGTAGTATATAAATGATGGAATACAGAACCTAGGACACTTCCTATGTAGTTAGGTTTGGTAGAAGCCAAAAAACTTGTTCCAAAATGTTCAAATAATACATCTATTCTTACTGTACACAGGTTGGAGTGTTTGAAACTCAGTCTATTTCCATGTAGAAGTGGCCATGATAGGATGGGAAAAAGAAAAAAATACAGTAAAAGATGGTCAATCTAGTTGTGTGCATGGAGAAAATAAAGAGTTACTCAAACAACGCACACGCCCCAATTTTCATAACATTTTCTTTGAATTTAATAGTTTCCAAACTTGAAAGTATATAAAATGGAAGCCATAACTAGAGTTAATCAAGTGAGCCTTCCCATTCGAGGGTCAAGTGCTTTGGCTTTTGTTGTATTTAGAATTATTGGTAGTGTGGCCAACTTTTTTGGCTTCTAAAATGTATTTTAATTTTACAAGTGTTCCTTGTTCTCTTTAGCAAAAGGGCTTCAATGGGTATCTTAGTCTATCCAATAAATTTGAGAGTATCTTAGTCTATCCAATAAATTTGAGAATTTCTGGTTTTCTAGTTGGTGGATAACACTACCAACATGTTTTTCTTTTGTAATTTTGGTGATTCCTTTTGTATCCTTGATTACTATTTTAATGTAATTATAAATAGTATTTTCATTAAGTTAGCAAATAGACCCATTTCTAATCTTAGTTTAAGGTAGCTTATAGCTGATCTAAATTTTGATAATAAGTCAGAGGTATTTAAAATTTAGATTTTTCAGAGAAGGGGAAAAATACTAAAAAGACAACAAATACTCTTTTTTTTATAACTAAAATAATTGTATTGGCAGTAGAAAAGTTTATAATCTGATTATTCATTTCTACGTTTTAATATTTGAGAGTTTGACCCTTACAGAGCTCAGAACTAGGGCTAGAAATTCAACTCTGACCCTTTGGGCCTTTGTCGAAGTCTACGAGACTAATTACAGATTTTACATGCAAGAGGCCAAATGCTGGCATGGCTGCTTTATAACTTTCAAAGAGAGGTGTCCTTTTGAATCTCTTGGTTAAGGATATTACACGTTGATGGGCTGCCATTTTTTCCCTTTTTGCTAATTTATATGTATAACCAACATTGATTTAATGCTGACAGACTCTTCAATAATGCTAATTTTATTGCATCATTTGACTTAGTCAAAGGATTTGGTTCTCTTTTCTAGTTTGAATCCTCTGATTCATGCCTCCATTTCACCCCCATAAGGGGTAATGAAGTAGGTTAAAAGGCGATTGAGAGGGTGATTCCTTTGTCATGTCTATATCTATATCAACATCACACCCCTCAAAACGTGGGACAAGGACATTTACAATGCTACATGATTCATGTCTTTACATCCTTTTTTGGAGCCATCCCTTGGGGATTTGACATCGGATCGTTCTTGTTGTTGGGTTCGTTATTCTTCCATTTTTTCGCCTAAGAAAACTTGGCCTCTAGGTAGTCTTTCTTCAGCTGGCCTATCTCCAGATAAAATCCACACTTGAAGGCCATATTCTCGTTATCTTGCTTCTATGTCCATTTAAAATCTTCGCACACTATGAAGATCTCACCTAGTAGACCTTTACTCAGGTCAAGTTCTATGCAAATTCTGACATAAGAGAAAATGTCCTTTACTTCTTGGCTTGGATCTATCTTAATAAATTTATTTAAGGAATTTATTGGGCTTTACATTTTCCACAAGCGGAGATGAAGATTCAAGAATCTCGATTCTCACCCAAATTGGGGTCAAGGAAATGGACATCGAAGCAAGGGTTGAAATTTGTGAATCGTGGTTTGAGGAAGAGGTCGGCTCTACCCTATAGCCATGGTCCTTCCTCCATGAACTTTAGTCATTTGGTTCATTGAAATATACAATGAAAAAGCCTCTGGGACAAAGAGATACCGTGTAAGTTGGAGCTCAATTGGAATCAATCCATCTAATGAGAGTTGAAGTTGATGGCCAAAACCCATTGAATATGTCGGTTGAAGCTAATGTCTATGAGTTTCTAAATAATCACAAAGTTCTAGATCATCTCTTTATGACTTGTCATCCTTATCCTTTATGAATTGTTATGAGAGCATATCTAGATCTAGAGTTGAAGTTGATGGCCAAAACCCATTGAATATGTCGGTTGAAGCTAATGTCTATGAGTTTCTAAATAATCACAAAGTTCTAGATCATCTCTTTATGACTTGTCATCCTTATCCTTTATGAATTGTTATGAGAGCATATCTAGATCTAGAGGTGATTAACATCCGTATACTATATATTAATATCATTAAATGAATATATCATAAATATATCGTTGAGATGGCTAAAGCCTTTTTTCCCAATATTCTTGTGTCGTCTCTTTGCATAATTTAACATGGTATCATAGTGAATTACGCTAAAATAATCAAAACCCAAGAAGCCCATGTGTCCACTAGAAGAAGGTGTTGATATTATTGTGGACAGTCACTATTCCACGATTTTGAGCTCAAAATCTTAGCAATCAAAAGGCACATCAAATGGAAGGATGTGGAGAGCATTTCAAATGATGGTAGCATCCATAGCGTTGAGAAGATTTAAATATGCACAAGGATTGTCCCAGATATGCACATAGCCCAACACACCACACCACACAGTTGGAAAGCATTTTCTGATGTAGAAGGAAACAACCCATGCATAGTTGGAAAGGAACTACGCCACACTGAAAGGATAAGGCATTTTTTTGTTTCATAATATCTCACATGGACAAAGTATTAAAAAAATCATGCTTTATATTGAAAGTTGATCTCTTTACATATCAAGGAAAAGGGATAAAGTGAGTTGTATTTAGTGGTGCATTGCTTGCTTTGTTGTAAACAAATGTGGATGGTAGTACTTTCACAAATTTTATTTCATTTGAGAAAAAACCAAAGTCTTTATTTGAAACGAAATTGAAGACCTGGTGCTTGATGGCATAACTGTTAAATCAATAAGTTCAACTTAGTATACGGATGATATTATAACATTCAATTATTTGATATTTTGTTCAAAAGCTATAGCACTCCCATATTAATCCCCCAATTAAAATGTAATAAATTATGATTGATGATGTTCCCATATTAATCCCCCAATTAAAATGTAATAAATTATGATTAGTGATGTTTTATTTCGGCATGGAGATATTATTACCATGTCATAATAATTTAGATATATTGAGTAATGTAAGTGTATTTGGTTTAATTAATAAAAACTCGCCAAACAACTGATTGAAGTGTGGAGCATTGGTACTAATCATGATACCGTGAGCAAAAACTAATGAAGGGGTTGGGGAATTACCTTCCCTACCAAGTAATTGACCTTAGCCAAAAAGTAATATTACCAAATTGCCCAAAATTCAATTTATTATTCTCTCCCATTTCTCAAGAATCAATTAATAAAGGGGATTTGATTGTTGAGCGTCCAACAACCCACAATGATGGAGATATGGTTGGACTGAAAAACGTCAGCCAATGGTACAAGAAGTACCCATCCTATTTTCCAAGACTGACCCACGAACTCCTCTGCCACAAGCAAGGGAAATCGCGAACCTTCTTGGGGAAAGATAGAGAGAACGCATAGGGGTGGAGAGACAGTTCTAGAAAACTGTGGGGAAGCCACGAGTAGTAGAGAGAAGGAATTACAAGATGGGTCAATGGCTAAGCGAATAGACTCGTTGAAGCCTGGAATTTGGACTGCTAAATTCAAACAGAGAACCCAGAATCCGACCTGAGCAAAGAGGGCCACGATTTTGATGCTGGCTGTGAAAAGAACTGACACTAAGAGGGGAGGACGTTGAGGGACTGCAGAGGCTGTGAAGCGGCTCCCTTGTGCAGAGGTAATTCAGCTAGGAAGGCATGTAGGAAATTCGTGGAGGCCTTGTGCTTGGTGGGTAAAAGGGTTTCTGTCACTTGATTGTCTATGAAGGAGAGTGACCTTCACACTCATTAAATCCCTTCAGAAATCGAGATTTTCGGGTGGTATCATGACCTGACACAAAGGTGGCCTGTTGTAGAAGGTATCAATGCAACAAAGCTTATGGTTGGGTGGAAAAGTGCCCACCCTCAGTTAGTTGTTTGGTCAGTAGTTTACAAAAAGATAAGTCTCTCTTGTGCCCTATAAGATTTCTATTCTTGTGTAATATATGAAATGGTATAGTTTATATGTAGAAATCTATGAGACATGGGTTGGATGTATGTTCCGTGTTTCCAGCATGCATAGTACTATCTTACTGGTTAATTTGTCTTGGAAGTCTGTTACAGACCTCCTGTATTTCAGAGTTAAAATCCTGAGTGTTGCATGAATCTGTGTAGAGAATTTTAAGTTTACTAGTTGTAGAGTTGAAGAGATGTGTGTGTGCTGAGTTTTTATGTACTCAAGGATTATTGATTTCCGTGAGTCTCAAATTCCTTAAATTCACGCTGTAGCAAGTTTGAATCCTTAAGCTCCAGAAAAGGAATCCATCTGGAATCCAGACTTTTGATTAATTCAATAGCAAGGTTATTCTGATTCCCGGATACCTGGATTGACACGGTTCCATTAGCATGGTTCCGTTATAAGTTAAGTGCTAGAATTTGAATCGCCCTTGAGATCTGATCTCCGCACCTAAGCCTCATCGACAATCGGCTCGATCCTTCCCATCGGGGCTTTGAAAGTTCTGTTCATTGGTGGTCAAGGTCGATTGATCACATCGACAATTTAAGTTTCGTGCCCATCAACACTTGGGTTGATTCGTTCATTGGCAAGTTGGACCGATTCCCCATTGGCGATGGAAAGAGTCTTAATCGACGATTTTAGGCTGATTGTCCATCTGATCGACGAGTTGAGTTTTTGTCTTCATCAACGGATTTGGCTCAATGCTTCATTGACGGATTTGAGCCGATACTTCATCGGTGGATTTGGATCAATACTTCATCGACGGATTTGGGCCGATGCTTCATAGGTGGATTTGGGTCGATGCTTCATTGGTGGTTTCGAGCCGATCCATTTCCATCGACAATTGATCGATTCTCTTTCATGGACACTTTTGGGCCTATCCTTCCCATTGACCTTTTTAAAAGAAGCCACATGGACATGATGACGTAGGCTGGCACGTGGGAAATAGGTCCATGTAGGTGCCACAAGGGCATGATGATGTAATCGTGTGGGTAATGCTTATGATCTTTGAAAGATCACATCTTCTTGTCTGAGGCTGGGAATCGAGCGTATTGATAGTCATTGGAAATCTCTTTAGGAGCATATTTGACCTAAAAGCTAAGAATAAGGGATAAGCTAAGAATAAGGGATAGAGTTATGTTTAAGAAAAGTATTTTAGTAGGAAATTGAGAAAATTTTGTGTGTCCCATCGACCAATTGAAGTTTAGGGGTCGGGTCTGTTATAGAGTGATATCAGAGCTATAGTTCAAACATTGGACCTAAGCAGCCAGAGATAGTCCACAAGGACAAGATTATTTAAGCTTAGTTAAAAAACTAAGCCTATAGTGTTTAGGGACAAGGCACAGAGGTAGAGGTTCTAGAATATAGATTTCATCATTGAGGCTGTATGGCCTATGAACCAAAAATTGAACATTGGTTATAGCACCAGGGGCTGTATGAGTCTCAAAGAATGAATAAAGTTGTTCCGATAATTGCAATGCTTCCTATAAGTATGGGTTGACAGAGCCTCTTGCAATTATGATTGCTACCTATGTAAAGGCTAGGGCCTTCTATATGAACAATTCCTTGTGATCGAGGAACCGATTGAGAATTGTAATGGTCATTCCATTTGGTTTGTGATGAAAGAGGCCTATTGTCGACTATCCATTTAGGTGTGAGTAAATGGATTTTATGAACAAGTAATGTTGTAATTGCAATCCTTGGAATTGAGTGATTCCAATAGTAAGTTGAATGTTATGTTCATAATGAACTTCCTTTGATGTTATAAGATATATGAAAGAAATCACTTGGGTTGTCACCTACTTTCACAAAGAAGGTAAACTACAAAGAGTATAAAAGTGGCTTGGTGTTGATGGAAGTAATGCAATGCACCCTTTAGAAACCTTGACATAGTTGAGGGATTATGCAACTTTGATTCATGAGTTGGGTGGCTTGTTTTCAAATAGACTAAACATCTAGAAGGATAAGAACCTTGATGATTGATGATACATACCCTTGTTCATTGTATATGGTGCTTAATGCATGGATTAAGGTGGTACACTGTATTGCTAATGGGACTTAGAATGTAGTCATCGAAAAAGGGTCAAGTGACATGTGAATAGGAGTAACTTTCTAAGCTCATAGCTATATTAAGTGAATTTGTTATTCCTAGAAGAATGTATATATCTGTTGATCTAAGTGCCTGGATTCTGATTTGAGTGCTTACATGAGTATGACTAGGGAGCAAGAATTAGTGCTTGCTATAATTTGAGTAATACTATTATTACCTGGTTGACCGTATCATGAAGGTTATGTTTTGTAGTATTTGGGCTAGTAATATGATTGCGTTGTAAGCCACTCCTGAGAGAGAGCAAGTGAGTAGGTATGAAATGCTCATGTGGCAAGTGAGCAAGAATGTGGCATATATTCTTATATACAACGTGTTTTCTTTTTTCATTTAAAAGAGAGCGACATACTTACAGGTATGCCTTTGAAACTGGCCATTTAAATGATGGTAGACTTTCATAAGACAGATTGATTTTAAGACCATGTTGAAGGTGGAAGAATAAACTAACATGCCAATATTGATTGGTCCTTCATTGAGACAGGAGGTTGATATGTGAATGGACTTGTCTGGATGATGTGCAATCATCGTATGGAAATGACCTTGATTATTGACTTTTATTGAAAGGGTAGAAAAACACTAACAAATGGAATAATACTATGCCATGGAATGATGATATGCATTTAGACTTATCATTTTGAAAACTTTCCTGTAAATGTGGTAGTTGAGGTATTTAGAAGGTATTGTTATCAAATTAATAAGAATTGTGACTTTGTTATGTAGGACAACTACGGGGAAATGACTCTAAATACAGGCAATGGGATAAAGCTTGTGGAAAGGAGCAGAACAAGTGATGGAAAATTAAGAGTTAAAGTATTATGATATTGTTTGATCAGACTTGAGTCCACTTGCTTAAAAGAAGTTGAATTCGTACTATTGATTCTAATTCATTAGAATATGATTGATAAGGATGCTTCTCATTAAGTCCGAATGTGCATGTGTTTGATGTGCTAAATTCCAAAATGAAAAATTTGGTGAGTTGTTAGGCATTGCAACAAAGGAGTTGCATGCCAAAGTAGTCATATGTGGATGGACTATGTGAAAGCTGTCAAGGAACATAGTTATACACACACAAAGATAATATATAAATACACACACAAAGATAATATATAAAAATGCAGTTAAAGACTTGGTATGTCTTGGAGTCCTACCATGAGGAAATTCCCTTTGCATGAACCATCCTTGCAACATCGGTTGAGGCAATTTGTGCAGATGGAAATAAATAAGTTCAAGGAAGAGAGGGTTCCTCTAAAAGGGCTATCTTCCTACTTAATGGGAATGGTCGATCCTAATGTAAACTTTGACCAAACCAAGTTTTTATCACCTTTGATTGAGATAAAATATCTGTAAAGAGGTCGATATATAAGAACCTTGGATTACGTACGCATGTGTAAGGCATCATATGTCAAGGAAAATGTTAATAAATCTAAATTGCATATGATTAATATGCATAATACATTCGTTTTAATCGAATTCAAGAGCTAACCTTGATGTTTTAGTATGTTGATTGCATCCAGGGAAGGTAGGCTCTTTAAGCGAGGACAGGTCAAGATGAACTTGACTGGGACTGCTCAAGGGAATGGAGCAGCCAAATCTAGAAATGAATATAATGCAGAAGCAAACATGGGGAAAAAAACTCTAGTTTGTTTAGAAGAGTTATATGCTTTTAAAGAAACAAGTGCAGTTTGTGAAAATAAATAAATCAATATAGCTATTTGAATGAATATCACAGTTAATGCCATGTTATGCAAATTGCAAAAAGATCATGGAAATAACTCAGTGATGCTGTAAATTCTAGTTTGTGCAAAGGAATTGGAAAAGGGAATCCTTTGACTCCTCTCTAGTTGTTTGATTGTGTCGTGAGAATAATTGAGGCATGGGTAAGTTGATATAAGGATATTGTAGCATCAATGTGATGGCATAATATAAAGCACATCATTCCAATGTGCTGGAAGGTTCCAACAAGGTAAGGTTGGAACATGATTTCCTCAATAGAGGTAATGGCCAACAAGGTGTACTGGCTGGAAATGCATAATGGCCAAGAGGGAATTGGTTGGAAAAGGTTCAGATCAAGGAACAATAGTGCACATATGGGTAGAATGATAGTGCACTGGGCTACAGGGATCTAGAATGATTCAAGAACAACTACATGGAGCTCTAAGAGCTGAAACAAATATTCACTGAAGTGCATATTTGAAGTGATGTGTGATGCATATAGTCAAGCTAGAAATGTGTATGCATTAGTAGGCATGTCAATGATGAATGCTTGGTGCATATATAAATGCATTAGTGCATATGGACATGTTTGGATATGCGTATGGAATGATTGTAGACTCTGAATAAGTCTGTTGATTTCATATATACATTAGTATGCATGTAGATGATGAATGTTTGGTGCATATATAAGTGAATATAGAAGTGCATTAGTGCATATGGACATGCTTGGATATGCGTATGGAGTGATTGTAGACTCTGAATAAGTTTGTTGATTTCATATATATATATATATATAGTCATATTCAATTATCATATCATCATCATCATTTCATATATAGTCATATTCAATTATCATATCATCATCATCATTTCATATATATATATATATATATATATATATGATGATGATGATGATATGATAATTGAATATGACTACTGATGGATCTTGTATCTAGGAAAAATGTGTATAGCATGGTCGAAGATGTTGATGAAGTTGTTGCAAATGAAAGCCATCCATATGAAGACAAGGGAAGATGGCAGGAACATTGATCAAGAGGTTGGTGAAGGGAGCCTGTGAGCTTCTACAGAATATTAGTTGATCAAGTAGCATCAAGTAATTTGATAATAGCCACGCAAGTATGCATTTGGTTGATTATGATGCATAAATGTCAAATGAAGTTGAGGTAAGAATTCTCGTAGTTAAATTTCAATATTTGAATTGATGTGTAAAGGCAAAGGGCCTTGAATGTACACATGTTGTTGATGCTTGAATGCATTTATGTGAAAAGTGATTTCACATTGTGTATGTTGGTTATGAGGTCATAACCAGATCTAGTCTGGAGACATACTCCTGCTATAGAAATGAATGCCAATAGAGCTAGCCATGTGCTGAGGCGATAACTAAACCTTCCAACTCACCATGGTGGTATGCATGACATAGATATGTGGTATTCTGCAGTCATTGCAATGATGTATTGTGTATATGTGACCATGGGTATTGGCACATTGGCTTATTTATTGGTGATGTTTGTTTGCATTATGAAAAGCTTGGTATGCTAGATAATGCATGTGTAAGGAACGATAAGTTCATTCAATTTAATATGATTAATGAACAAGAGTGATTTAATTGTTAGTATGTACAATTCTGAGGATCATTTTTCGAGCCATTGTAAATGTGCAATGAATGGATAATGTACATGAGATACTAACAATTTGTTTCGCTGAATGAAAGTTGAGAAAATTGCAGGAAGAATGGTTATGGATATGGAAATGGTGTAAGTCCACAAGGAAGACCGATCCCTGTCGTTGCAAGAGCCAAAATATTATGAGAAGGAATATAATCCTTGTGAAATTTGATTTTCTATATGGAATAAGTTTGAAATTAATAAGTGAAACTTGATATCCGTGGGAAACAAATTTAAAATATTTTTTTTATTGAAATTGCTATAATGATATTTCACAGTCATTGTATGTATATGATACCTGTGAGGTGACAAATCTGTCCCAAAAGGAAAAATGATGGCTGTTGCGTTGGAGAGAAAGGAGAATATGCCACTATTGTGACACTGGAACCATACGTTATGCCATGATCGCCAGTGAGATGTGCTATGTTATGTGGGAGAAAACCAGGGGATGCCTTCGCTGTAAGACTCTATAAGTCTTTGTACTCTTCCTGTGCAAGGAAACCTTGGAAAATGATGAATCACATAGAAGAGGATGCCTAATCCTGGAGGGTGAATGACTGCAAAGAAGAGGAAGCCTAAATGGATAGCAAGCTAACTGGGATCATGAGTGCATTGGGTATGTCCGAGAAAGAAGTGAGTTGAGTTCTAACCATGGCATCCATATGGACGTGGATCCAAAATCATACATATAAGTATTGCACTGAAATGTATACTTTATTGTGAGTAATGAACATCAATGGAATATTTATGCATAGAAGTGGTTATAATATGCATTTTACTTGATAATTGTTGTAGGCATATGATGGAATGCCAAAAGTCTGGAGGTGGACCAGACTGTGAAGGGAACGACACCATTGAAGCAAATGAAGGATGAAGACATGGAAAGGGTTGGTGATATGAAGAGAACATTGAGGATGGTGTTATTTCAAGGGGGAGGGGATGTAACAACCCCATTTTAATAGCTTGATTAAAATGTAATAAATTATGATTGGAAATGTTTTATTTAATCATGGAGATATTATTACCATGTCGTGATGATTTGGACATATTGAACAATGTAAATGTATTTGGTTTAACTAAAAAACCTCGCCAAACAATTGACTAAAGGGTGGAGCACTGGGATTGACCATAACACCGCGAGCGAAAACTGGTGAAGGGGATGGGGGATTACCTTGCACACCAAGTAATTAACCTCAGCCAAAGAGCCATATTGCCAAACTGCCCAAAATTCAATTTATTATTCTCTCTTCCCATTTCCCAAGAATCAGTTAATGAAGGGGGTTTGGTAGCCAACTACACACAATGATGGAAATATGGAGAGATAGATGGACAATTGAAAAATATCAGCTAGTGATACAACAAGTACCCATCCTATTTTTCGAGACTGACCCACAAACTCCTCTGCCACAATCAAGGGAAATCACAAACCTTCTTAGGGGAAAGACAAAGAGAATGCATAGGGGAAGAGAGACAGTTATGGAAAATTGTGGGAGAACCCAAAGCAACAGAGAGATCAAGAATTGAAAGCTGGGTCAATGGATAAGCGAACAAACTTGTCGAATCTGGGAATTTGGACTGCTAAATTCAAATAGAGAACCCAAAATCCGACCTGGGCAAAGAGGGTCACGAATTTGATGTTGGATGGGAAAGGAACTGACACTGAGAGGGGAGGGTGTTAAGGGACTGCAGAAGTTGTGAAGGGACTTCCTTGTGCAGAGGTAATCCAGCTGGGAACACATCTGGGTAAAGGGTTTCTGTCGCTTGATTGTCTATGAAGGAGAGTGGCCTTTACACCCATTAAATCCCCTCAGAAACTGAGATTCTCAGGTGGTATCATGGCTTGGAACGAGGGTAGGCTGCTGTAGAAGGTATCGATGCAACGGATCCTATGGTTGGATGGAAAAGCGCCCACTCTCAATTAGTTGTATGGTCAACAGTGTACAAACAAATAAGTCTCTCTTGTGCCCTGTAAGATTTTTATTCTTGTGTAATTTGTGAAATGGTATAGTTTATGTGTAGAAATATATGAGAAATTGATTGGATGTATGTTCCATGTTTACAATATGCATAGTACTCTCTTACTGGTTAATTTCTCTTGGAAGTCGCTTACAGACCTCATGTATTTTAGAGTTAAAATCCTGAGCGTTGCATGGATATGTGTGGAGAATTTTAAGTTTACTGGTTGTAGAGTTGAAGAGATGTGTGTGTTGAGTTTTTATGTACTCGGGGTTTATTGATTTCCCTGAGTCTCAAATTCCCTAAATTCATGCTGCAACAAGGTTACACTATGAGTTTGAATCCTTTAAGCTCTGGAAAAGCGGGTCGAAATACCATCTACAATGAGGAGCAAACACATTTGAAGCCTTGCTAAACCAGACTATCTGGAATCCAAACTTTTGATTAAGTCAATAGCAAGGTTATTCCGATTCCCGAATACCTGGATTGACACGGTTCCATTAGCATGGTTCTGTTATAAGTTAAGTGCTATAATGTTAATTGTCAAGCTTGAGATCTAATTGTCCAATACCCTCGAGATCTGCACCCTAAGCCTCATCGATGATCGGGCCGATCCTTCCCATCAGGGATTTGAATGGTATATTTATCGATGGTCCGGGTCGATCGATCATCGATGGTCTAAGTTTCGTGCCCATCGACACTTGGGCCAATATGGTCATCGACAAGTTGGACCGATTCCCCATCGGCAACCGAAATAGAGTGTCAATCGACGATTTTAGGCCGATTGTTCATCAGATCGATAGGTTAAGTTTTTGTCTTCATCGACGGATTTGGGTCGATGCTTCATCAACGGATTTGGGTCGATGCTTCATCGACTGTTTCGGATCGATCCCTTTCCATCGGCGATCAACTAATTCTCTTTCATCGACACTTTTCTAACTATGTCATCGGTGGCTTTGGTCGATTTCTCATCGACACTTTTGGGCCAATCCTTCCCATCGACCTTTTTAAAAGAAGAAGCCAGGTGAACGTGATGACGTAGGCTAGCACATGCAAAATTGGTCCACGTGGGCACGATGATGTAACCATGTGGGTAATGCTTATGATCTTTGAGAGATCATATCTTCTTGTTCGGGGCTCGAAATTGAGCGTATTGATAGTCGTTGGAAAGATCTTGAGGAGCATATTTGACCTATAAGCTCAGAATCGGGGTTAGAGTTATGTTTAAGAAAAGTAATTTAGCAGGAAATTGGGAGAATTTTGTACACTCTACCAGCCTAATGAAGCTTAGGAGATTGGGCGTGTTACAAAAGCCTTGTCAAAAGATATGTGAAAAGCATAGTTGAAGGGTTTGAGAATGTATTCAACAAAATATTTCTTTGAAAAGCATAGTTGAAGGGTTTGAGATTGTATTGAACAAAGTCTTTATTTGAAACAAAACAAAATATTTTGGGGCTTGATGGCATAACTGGTAAATCATTAAGTTCAACTTGGTATATGGATGATAGTTATAACATCCAATTGTTTGATAGTTTGTTCAAAATCCTTGTGAAAAGATTTGTGAAGAGCATAGTTGAAGGGTTTGAGAGTGTATTCAACAAAGTCTTTATTTGAAACAAAATGGAAGACTTGGGTGCTTGATGGCATAAATGGTAAATCATTAAGTTCAACTTAGTATATGGATGATAGTTATACCGTCTAATTGTTTGATATTTCATTCAAAAGCTTTGTAAAAAGACTTGTAAAAAGCATAATTGAAGGGATTAAGAGTGTATTCAACACAGACTTTATTTGAAATAAAATGGAAGACTTTGGTGCTTGATGGCATAATTGGTAAATCAATAAGTTCAACTTAGTATATGGATGATAGTTATACCATCCAATTGTTTGATATTTTGTTCAAAAGCCTTGTCAAAAGATTTGTGGAAAGCATTGTTGAAGGGTTTGAGAGTGTATTCAACTTGGCATGGAGTTAATTGTTCTTCCATCAAAATGTTATATCCCTTGCTCAAATGCTTTGTAGGAAAGATAGTCTTTTGAAGAAATTACTCTTAAGTGCTAAAAGTGAATTGTATCAAGAATAATATAAGATCATTTTGGTGGTGATTGTGTCCCAAACCCATCTTGAAATCAAAATAAGAGGGTCTAAGGATATTTGTGCTTGTGTATGGTGCATGATTTTCATGGATGCTTATGATGTTTTCTGTCTAGGTTTTTGACATTCATATTTAATTTGGAAAGAAAAACAAGCACGCAAATGGTCATGCCCTCATTATGTGGATAAACAACAATGGTGCTTGCCACACTTAAAAATATCGAAGTCTCCTCAAATGTATTGTGTTTGTAAATTGGAAAACAATTTAATGACACATTTGCATTAAGTGAAAATTCTAAATCAAAGTGTCTGTTGAATCTAGGTAGAGTAATTCATTTGTAAAAAGGGTGGAGTTGCAAACCCTTTCAAAGTCAATAAGGTGAGCCTTTTAAATTCAAAAATCAAGTGTGAAAATTGTCATAAAGACCTACATGAAATTGAATAAGGAGGTCATAAAAGTTCAATCATTGTAAAAAGAACACTAAGGTGCATTTTTAGTAGTACCCAACACCTTGAGATTGTTTGCAACAAGCAAGCAAGTGTGACACATAATAATAAAAAATAAGAAAAAAAAAATGGAAAACAATTCAGTGACACATTTGCATTAAGTGAAAATTGCAAATCAAAGTGTCTAATGAATCAAGGTTGAGTAATTCATTTGTAAAATGAGTGGAGTTGCAAACCCTTTCAAAGTCGATAAGGGGCTTTTAAATAAAAAATTCAAGTGTGAAAATTGTCATAAATACCTACATGAAATTGAATAAGGAGGTCATCAAAGTTAAATCATTGTAAAAATAACACTAGGGTGCATTTTCGGTAGTACCCAACACCCTAAGATTGTTTGCAACAAGCAAGCGAACATGACACATAATATAATAAATAATAAAACAAAATTGGAAAACAATTCAGTGACACATTTGCATTAAGTGAAATTTGTAAATCAAAGTGTCTCTTGAACAAAGGTTGAGTAATTCATTCGTAAAAAGAGTGGAGTTGCAAACCCTTTCAAAGTCAACAAGGTGCTTTTAAATTAAAAAAATCAAGTGTGAAAATTGTCATAAAGACCTACATGAAATTGAATAAGGAGGTCATCAAAGTTCAATAATTGTAAAAAGAACACTGGGGTGCATTTTTGGTAGTACCCAACACCCTGAGATTGCTTGCAACAAGCAAGAGAGCATGACACATAATAAAACAAATAAGAAAATGAAATTGGAAAACAATTTAGTGACACATTTGCATCAAGTGAAAATTGTAAATCAAAGTGTCTCTTGAATCAAGGTTGAGTAATTCGTTTGTAAAAAAGGGTGGAGATGCAAACCCTTTCAAAGTAAATAAGGTACTTTTAAATTCAAAAATAAGTGTGAAAATTGTCATAAAGACCTACATGAAATTGAATAAGGAGGTCATCAAAGTTCAATCATAGCAAAAATAACACTTGGGTGAATTTTCGGTAGTACCTATTGTTGGTCAGTTATCCTTCTCTTCTATATTGTTTGAGTTTGTATTGACCCAGAGTTCATGTCTTTCGGGTTTCCAACAAATCCTCTAAAACTATTGGCCCTTTTGGTAAACCAGAAGACAATGCAACACACAGAATGCACTGCACAGTTTCACCCGAGATAGCTTTAATTGGTGGCTGTAAGACTCGTGTTTACAACCTAGGATTGAGTGGGAGATAAGTGAGCCAGATATTGAACCATTATCATAACTTGTAAATGCAACCTACTATTATTCACGACTATGCAGTAAGTCCAATAGCTTATTCCTTCAATGTCGTAACAGTATTTAAACAACAATATAATAACTCATTCATTCAACACAATAATAATTATTGAAGATGATAAAGATATACAAGCATTCATCACATAACATAGATGTACCGTGGTTCACCCCCCCTAGGCTACGTCCACAAAGATTTGGCTCTCAACTCTTTATTATAATATTCTCGCATCTACAGCACTGTGCGCTTACAACTCTCCTCAGTCAGGTAAGATCTATATGAGGCAGACTAGATCGCACCAGGCTCCACAACCTACAGTGTAACCGTCAAGATCTACCTTCCCTTCTCTCCTCTAGATCAACAACTTCTACAAAATAGGTCTTACAGTAAAACATTACATATCACATCATCTTATGTGTAACTACAATATATGCCGAACCCCTATGATACCTACGTATCTATATTTATACATTTCAGTCTCTTCAACCATTTACCATACCTTACGAAAACCCTAACCCTAGTGTCGTTAGGTCTTCCTCCCATGCGTGCGTGCTGTTCTTCCTTTCAGCTGTTGCTTTCCTTGCATGCACACGTGTTGTTCTTCCTTCCAGCTATCGCTTTGCCCGTGCATGCCTTCGTTCCCAAAAATGCCTTGCTTTTCCGCTTTGGCCTTTGGCCTACCTCCAACAGGCCCCCAACACTGACATGTGGCTCGTCCTGAGCCACCTAAGCTTTGTGTGATTCTGCGACCTCCTTGGTGATCGCCTAGAACTTTTTCCTGAGCTCTCCTGCCTATGTCTGCACCTGCGCAGTCTTCTCCTTGAGTGTATCCACTACCTGGACTGCGACTTTGTCACTAACCAATTCCACGCACTTTGTTTGGGTTTGTGCTATTTGTGTCTTGGCTTCCTCTTCTTGTGCCAGGGCTTCTGCTACCCGCTCTTGCAATGGTTCTATTTGAGCCTGCTGCTCTTGTTTCTGTGTTTGCATGGTAGTTAGCTCTGCCTGCAATTTCTTCATTTCTTGCGTTCCCTTGACGTGTTCCGTGATTGGAATTGTCTTCTGCCTTTGTTTGAGGAGTTGGATTGCTGCATTGATATTTTCTTCTTCCTTATCCCACTTTTGGATCTGTTGATCCTCCTCTAACTTAGTCCATAGCTGCGCTACTTTATCAAACAAGTCTGCTGCTGTGTTGACCTGCTGCTCTGTGTAATGATCCCAAGCCATTATGCAAGGATCATCACGGTTTTGGTGTCGTTTTAAAACTTTTTCTGGTTGTGGTATTTCGTCAAACACTTTGTTGATCTACCTTTTAGATGTGTTTATATGTGTGTATGCAACAAATAACAGAAAGATATAACCATGGAACATACCTCAACCATATGCAATAAGATAGACAAGCCAAAACATCTCAAATCTTATTTATTCATAAAATAGAAGAACCTGCTACAATGGAGATGTCGATCTGGAATGTTCAACAAATGGCCAATATGATACACAATGGATAACAAGTATGAGCTGCTACAAAATGCTCATGACAATACAAAATAAGCCTCCAAAGGATGGATAAGAGATGAAGACCAATGCCAAGTGCCAAACCCCTCACTGCTGGAAGATGCCACGCTCTGCTAGATAACTGAAGCTCCTCAACAATTCGGCCCTGGTGCCAAAGATGTCCA